>JAHRHZ010000100.1:2742868-2798264 GCA_024137785.1 Ginglymostoma cirratum
ACAGATGCTGCCAGACTTGCTGGGCTTTTCCAGCAACTCTGTTTTTGTTCCTTCACAACTACCCTCTGTCTTCTACGGCCAAGCCAATTTTATATCCAACTTACCAATTCACTGTGGATTCCACCGTGACTTACTCTTCTGGACCAGCCTACTATGAGGGATCTTGTCAAATGCTTTAGTAAAGTCCATGTTGAGAACATCCATTGGCCTACCCTCAATCATCTTCCTCAAAAACCTCAATCAAATTTGAGTGACAAGATTTCCCCTGCACCAAACCATGCTGACCATACCTAAAATAGGTCCTTTCTTTTCCAAATGCAAGTAAATCATGTCTCTAAAAAGTTTCTTGAATAATTTCCCTACCACTGATGTAAGGCTAACTGTGGCCCGTATTTTCATGAATGATCCCTGTCGCCCATTTTAAATAAAGGAAAAATACTAGCTATTCTCCAGTCTTCTGGGATTTTGCCTGTGGCTAAAGAGGATACAAAGATCTCTGTCACACTTCATCAATCTCTTCCTTTGCCTCCCCCAATATCCCGGAACAGATCCCATCAGGCCCTGGGGACTTAACCACCTTAATATTTTTCATGACACCCAACACCATATCCTCCTTAATATTGACACGTCCTTAAATATCAACATACTTGTCCTTAATCTTACCATCATTCATTTCTTTCTCCATGGTGAATATCAATGAGAAGTATTAATTTAGAACCCTAGAAATGAAAACCCAAGCGGTCATGCTTTTCAACTTTCTACCTACTTCACTAAACTTCCTCATCTGTCTTACTGCTTATGTTTTTAGTACAAATATGGACAACAATCTCTGGCTGCTCACCCTTTCCCTTTCAGAATATCCTGTGCCTGCCCAGAGAGATCTTGACCCTGGCACCAGGAAGGCAACACATCACACTGGAGTTTTGCTCACGGCTACATAAACACCGATCTGTGCCCCTGTCTATAGAGTCCCCTATCACTATTGCTCACCTACATTTCAAACCTTCCTGCTGTACAACAGAGCCAGTCGTGATGCCACTGATCTGGCTGTTGCTGCTGCTCCCTTCTGATGGGTCATTTCCTGAAATAGTATCCAACACGGTATATCTATTTGAGAGGGAATAGGCACAGGGGACTCATGCACTGCCTGCCTGATGATGGTCACCCATCTATCTGGATGAAACTTTGGTATGATCATATCCCTGAAACTCCTGTTTATAAAACTTTCTGCCTCCTGTATGCTCCTCAGTTGAGTCCAGCCACCACTCTAACTGATCCATGTGGTCTGAGAGGAGCTGCAGGTGGACACACCTCTTGCAAACATCGTTATCAGGGATATTTGACTTCTCCCTGATCTCCGACATCTCACAGGAGGAGTAATACCACTCCACTAACTGCCATGACTGTCCCTCCGGTAACTATTGGATGAAAAGGAAGGGAAAGACCTTACGTTGCTGTACTTTAATGCTGCACACCCTCCTCATTGAAGCCCAATGCTCACTAAAGCCTGTGCTTTGACCCCTCAACCCTTCCCCATAGTGCTACACCTGCTAAAATTTGCATCCCTTTTATGTCCTTAAGGACCACTAACTTTTAAAGCTGCACCACAGAAAGCAGTCTATCTGGACCCATCACGGCTTGGTACAGCAACTGCTTTGCCCAGGACCATAAGAAACAACGTAAAATTGTAAACACAACCCAGAGCATCCATGGACTCCGTTTATGATTCTCGTTGCTGCGGAAAGGCAGGCAACATCATCAACGACCCCTCCCACCCCAGTTATACTTTCTTCCAACTTCTTCCATCAGGCGGAAGATACAGAAGCTTAAACACATGCACGAACAGGTTCAAGAACAACTTCTTCCCTACTGTTCCCTACTCTATACGATGAATGGACTTCTCTAATTTCAAACTCTAATGTTGATCTTGCTTTGGTGCACCTCTTGTGTAGCCATAACATTGTATGTTTTTCTCTGTCTCGGCATCCCATGATCTGTATATCCTTGTTTGCTATGATCTGCCTATACCGCTTGAACACAAAACTTTTCGACAACAATAAAATCAAATGCTGCAGGTAGGAAGGAAAAACAGCTGCCAGTTTCTTCCTCAGTCCCTTCTCACTACTGTCCTCTGTCGGGTGTTCTTCTTCCCGCTGAGCAGGTGTTGCTGCCAGACCCTGCTGAGTTTCTCCATCAATTTCTCGCTTTTGTTTGTTGAGTATAAATACATGTTGTTGCTGTAGGACAGAGGTGAATGTAGCCCCAAGGCTCCACTCCTAATTGCCATACACAGCCTGACTTGATGTGGGGATGTGTTCATGCTAGACAACAATACCTAAAAGCCAGGAGAGTTGTATTGCAATGTGGAGTCTGTCCTTCAAGGAGGGGCAATTGGAAGTTAAACTGCCAAGGCACACTAAAGAATAAAAGGTGCAAACGTTTCTGTAAAGTCCAGAATACAGCACTTATAAATACTCGTAAGCCACGGCAGTTATCGAACCAGATGCACTGCAGTAACTCACCAAAGCTCCTTCGATAGCACCTTCCAAATCCCATCACCTCTATCACCTAAAAGGATAAGGGTATAAGCTGTAGATATCAGAGGGTCCAATGTTATACCTTTGTGAAAATTCTGTAAAATTCAGGAGTACAAATCAGGAAGCAGTATGATGCTTTACATTGATGCGTTGTGTACTATACAATAACTATATGACAATAATTTATATGCCCAAGTACCATGGGTTTTGTTCTATATGGTTATATCATTCAACTAACTTGCATAGTATTGTATCTTGTCTACGACTTCCACATTATTTATAGATTAGTATCAAGTTAGAAGTGGAATCTAACTACACAAACCTCCCAAAAAGACCCATCTCGTAAATACAACTCAAAGAAGACCAGTCCAGTGTAGTACCTGGTTCTGAGGTCAAAAAGTGAAATATATGTCTGCTATGATGAGACTGTTTTGAGATGTTTTAATTCGAAGGATTGGTCTGCACTCCAGCGGAAGAATCAAATTAAAAGTGCAAAACACACCAAGCTCATCCAAATGGCTTCAATAGCTAATAAGTTAAAAAAAAACTGTTGGAAAAGATCATCCATTTGCATTTGTGAAACATTTTCAATGTAGCAAAATGATGCAACAACGTAATCAGACCAAAACTGACACCAGCCAAAATAAAGAGACGTTAGGACGAGTAGTCCAAAGTTTAATCAGAAGGCAGAGTCGTGGAGAGGTTTAGGAACAGGTCCTTCAGGCTTAAAATATGATCAACACTGATAGGGCAAAGAAATGGGAATACACGAGATTCCAGAATTGAAGGAACAGGCCAATCCTCAGAACTTCCATTGCAATATATATCCTCACCACCAAGCTCATGCTGTGGGTTCTTGAGATTTTATTTCTGTGAAAGGAGCCATAACGCCAAACTGGAATAATGGGCAGCATTTTAAGATGTGGATTGGAGCAGCCAGGGGAAACGTTGTGTTGGTTGTGAGGAGGAGGAAAGAGTCAATGGCTATCGTTGGCAACTGTTCTATGCAGTAGCTGAATTAATCAGGAGGAAGGTTCTGGCGCTGTCGTTTGTAATTCCAGTTAACATTAAAACAACAATAAACACCAGCAACGACACCATCCATCTCCCCCACCCACACTCTCCCTGGAGCTGCCACATAAAAGGACAAGCTACCTGTTCTTGCATAAGCCACCACCGAGAGAGAAGTGATAATGAATTGTGGCAGTGAAAGAAAGGGTGGAGCTGTTTCTAAACACCACTCACAAGAGGTTTATTGAAAGCTTGCCCTGCAACCCCATTACTCTGCATTATACTCACACAGCTGGATAGATGTTGCTAGGTGATCACTGGACTGTTAATTCAGAGAGCGAGGAAATGTTCTGGGGACCTGGGGTTTGAATCCCACCATGGTAGGTGGTGGAATTTGAATTCAGCACAAAATATGGAATTATGAGCCTGATGATAACCATGAAACCATTGCTGATTGTCAGGAACAACCCATCTGGTTCACTATTGATCATTAGGGAAGGAAACTGCCATCCTTACCTGGTCTGGACTCAGGTGACTCCAGACCCACAGCAATGTGGTTGACCCTGAACTGCCCTCTGGGATGGGCAATAAATGTTGGCCTGGGCAGTGATGAATGAGTTAAAGAAAAGCTTCCCATCTCCAGTTCTATTGTGGGCAGGAGGAGGGGGTTGACAATTTAGCTCTATCCTGACTAGTGATGGCACCTTTCATATCTACAACAAGTCAAAAATATAATCTCTGGAGCTCTTTAAGTCAAGTACTTTTCATCACATTCAGCACTCCAACTTCCTGAGGTATGTTGACATCTCACACAAAAAAGTGGGAACTCCTGGCATGTAGAGAACTCAGCTTAAAATGATATTTACTCTAGTAAGATTTGGTCAATAGTCTTGCTGCTTAAAGCCATGCCAGAATATCCTAGAAATGGTGGAAACCCTGTGTGTGCTGAATGCAGTATAAGTCTGACTGTGATATGCTAATGAGGCAGATGTCACTTTCGATGATGATGTAATGTCACATGACCTTTCCCTCCTTGCAGGCTTGGGTCAAGATGAAATTACATTAAGATTATTCTTGAAGAAAGCTCATGTTTTCTTTATTGCAACAGGCTCTTATTTATTGCATCTATTATTTAATTGCACTATGTGACCAAAATTATGATACTTCAGAAAACTCTGCCATAATTCTGACAGTTGACTGAAGAAGCCACTGTAGACTTTCAGGACTGAACGTTGAGTTACTTTGCATTGTGTAAGGTAAGGATCCAGAGTGAGACCTGCTACAACAGACGTTCCCTCCTATTAGTCTAGGAGATCCTGACAGGGTCAAACAAAATAAGCTCTTGCTTTCGGGGCATCGGGGAACGATAATTTGTTCTCTTTATACTGAAATGTTACAAAACATCAGAGTGACAAACTGCAGCTCCATTTGATATCATAAAATTATAGAATGAAAGAATGCTGAAGTCGGATTTTGGCCTCTCTTGTCTATTTCAGTGCAATCCACTTGATCCAGTCCATTTATCTCGCCTTATATTGCTGAAACTCATTCACTTTAAATGTTTATCAATATCTATTTGCAATAAGTTGTAAAATCTACTTACCCCAGAGTTTTTGCTTTAATTGTTACTACATTGCAGCAGGAGTTGGACTATTCTTTAAGCATTATGACTATTTTTTAATGCACTTGTGGGATATGGGCATCTCTGGCTGAGCCAGCAATTAGTTTCTGTCCCAAGTTTCCCTTGTGAAGGTGCTGGTGAGCTGCCTTCTTGAGCAACTCCAGTCGATATGCTGTAGGTAGACCCATATGTCATTAGTGAGGATCGTCATCATCCTCCCAGAATTTTGTCCCAACAATACTGAAGGAGCTTGTACCAGTCACAGCATTAAACTGGCAGTGAGGCTTCACTGGTATGAAGTAATACTTAAATTGCAAACAAAATTAAAGATAGCAGTGAAGAATCAACGCAAGTGCATGTTACAAGAGTGAGAATTGGAGATGCAGGTTTAGTATGTTTTGTTTTTTCTAACATGCACTTGCTCTGTCATACAGCACTCCACTGTTATTGTCATTTTATATGGAAGAAAAACATATTTTGCAAGTTGACTGTGAGGTAGTCACAAAATATCTCATTACTCGAAGGCAATAGTTTTATGTGGGAGGCAGAACTCGAGACTGACAATTACTGTTACAAACCGCGCTGTCTTCACAGAATTGCTGCTGTGGAAAAGGTCATTAATTGTTCATTATGTCCAGCCACAGTGAAATCTGCTTTCTATAGCTGTGTGACATATATTAATGATCATGCAAAGTAATGTGTGCTGTTCAAGCCATAAATCAGGCCTGTTCTTTACTCCGCCCTCTTCAGCCTACTGTGAAGGCTGCATTACTATGGAGAAATTACACATTTTTCTCTCCAAACCTGTTTAACTTCTGTCATTTTTTTTTGCTTCATTTTCCTTGAATCTCTTTTGCTGAGACAGTCTCTTATCCTAGGGTGTACATCACCTGGTGGCAGCAGTGTTTTGGTGTCTCAGTTAAGTGTCCAGCCTTTATATATCATCCCAGAGGTTTAACGTGCACTTCATTCATTTAACCCATGTGCAGCTTGTTACAAACTTCTATGTGGAATGTGACTCGAACCTTGGCAATTCTTAAATTGAAATTCTTTTTCGGCTCTTCCGTAAAGGGGAGTGATGTGTGTGCACCTTGGTTCTTTCTACCGCAGCTACCTGGAATGAGGCGTCATGCAGCAGGCACTTTTTGATTTGATTTATATTCGCCACATGTACCTAAGTACAGTGAAAAGTTTTATTTTGTGTGCAGTACAAGCAGCTCTCACCATACAAAGATTGTAGGCTGATAGAACAGCATGAGGAATCCAAAGTTACCGCTGCAAAGAGGGTGCACCAAAAGCAAGATCAACATTCAATTTGAAATTTGAGAGACCCGTTCAGAAGTCTAATAACAGCAGGGAAGAAGCTGTTCTTGAACCTGTTGGTACGTGAGTTTAAGCTTGTGTATCTTCTGCTTGTTGGAAGAGGTTGGAAGATATTATAACTGGGGTGGGAGGGGTCTTTGATGAGATTGGCTGCCTCTCTTAGGCAGTGAGAAGTGTAGGTGGACTTTTAGCAGACTTCACTTTTGGTAGTACTCAAACATCATTCCAATGTCAGTGGTACCAATTGATATATTTCAATGTGGTGAACTGCATGACCTTTCGCACGGTCAATTAAACTGGCTGAGTTTACTGATGGGCAATTCCTCTCTTTCCTGCTAAGGTTGGCACCATATGAATTTTCATTCCTAGGATCTTTAACTCTGAATTGCCATTAACTTTCATTCCATCTCCTTGACTAACATTTGTCAATTATTAACTTTTTTTCTGTTACAGAAACATACAGACTGACCTTGCCAAACTGTGGTTACGCAACATAAAGGAATCAGAAAAATTATAGTAATTAATTCTGAAACTTGAGAATATCAATCTTATTTGCATGAAATAGATTTAACAAAAGTCAGTAAAAGACTTGGGTTCCCCTTTTAACCTCCCTCAGAAAAGCAACAAAGATTTGAGGGAATAATTGTGTGGGTTTGTCAGTTTGAATAATCAAATTGCTTTCTATTAAGCATTATTTAATATTGTCCTATCAATTTATGTGCTACTAAGTTTTGATCATGCTATTCATTTATTTGAACTCAGTTCAATAAAGATCACAATAATCTATTTTTTACTGACGTTAATAATTATTTTCTTCCATATAAAGCTTTGCAAAATGACCTATTTCCAACAAGAGAAAATCTGATATCTCTTCCCTTGACATTTCCTGGTATGAGTATTCCTGAATCCCACACCATCAATATTCAGGATTACCACTGACCACAAACTGAGCTGAATTGACCACATTGCTTCTATGGCTAAGTAAAGTCTTGTAGCATGGTGAGCAGCATTTCTGCCTTTGAGTCAGAATATTCAGGTTTGGGCTCCACCCCAGGACTTGATGCTGATGGAAGATATTCTCATGACATGACCAAAGGGGTTAAAGATTTGAAAATCATTCTATTGTATGCCAATAGTGGGTGGCAAGAGTGGGAAAGATCCTTGGTCAACTAGGTAATGGAAAGAAAGTTAAAGCCTCTACCAACATGATCCGCAACTCAAGGCTACAACATACATATTGCCACAATAACGCTGACTACCCAAATGATTGGAAGCAACATGGACAAATAGTGAGAATGAAGACAGAACATGAAAACTGAAATCAATAAAGTCTAAAGACTAAGGAAGCAAATACTAAACCTAAAGAAGCAGGTTGGAGGCAGAGAATTTTACAGTGAATTGCTAAACATTTGATTCCCGAAATCATGTCTAACCGGGACAAGCCACAACTCAAGAGTATGATAGAATCATCTATATTTGGCTGAACAAATGCAACTGCAGTTAGACAAAAGAAACTCAGGGTCCAAATCAAAGCACCCAACCAAGCAGGCACTGCAACAGTGCTGCACTATATTTACAAGATGTACTGCAGCAATTCGCCAAGGCTCCTTTGGCATCATGTTCCAGATACATGGCCTCCTCTACCACCTTTAAAGGCAAAGGCAGAAAATGCATGTGACCCACATCACATGCATTTGTGCCCTCCAAGTTGCTCACAATTCTCACTTGGAGCTTTGTCGCTGTTCCTTCACTGGTGCTCACTGCAAATCCTGGAATTCCCTCCCTAACAATGCTGTGGATGTACCTACCCTCCATAGATTGCAGTGGATCAAGAAGGTGTGTGATCATCACTTTCTCAAAGGCAAGAAATGATGGGCAATAAATGCAGGCCTTTCCAGCAACACTTCTGTCCCACAAAGGAACAGATTCAGATTGTTATAGACTGCTCGATAAAAGTTGAAGGCAGATAAGAGAGAAAAATTGGATTAAAGATTTCAAAACACCACCTTCAGAATATAAGGTTGAAATCATAAAATCAGACAGCACAGAAGAAGATTACTGGGTCCACTGTCTCTCTTTATATGCTTTGGGGCAATCAATATAGTTTTATGAAAGATAAATCATGTTTGAAAAACCTATCTAGGTGCTTCAGGATGTAACCGTCAGGGTAGACAAAGGTGAACCAATGGATGTACTATGTTTTAATTTTCAAAAGGAACCAAGTTTTAAGGTTGTTTCATAAAATTAGGTCTCATGAAGTTGGAGTTAAAATAACAGCATGCTCCGTGGTGGGGGGTGGTTGGGTGGGGGGGGTGGTGGAGGTGACAGATAATGGATGTTTAACTAAGATTAAAGGGAAAAACCAATCATTCTCTGACAGACTGCAACTAAGACAATGCTGCCAGAATCAGTTCTTCAAAGCTACATATTTATAATCCATGTCAATGGTTTAGATAAAAGCACAGACAGTGAGCACAATCATGTCTTCTGACATTACAAAACTAGGCAAGTAAGTAACTTGTGAGGAGGCTGCAAAGAGGTTGTCAACTGTTTAAGGGATTGGGAAAGGGAGTTGCAGATGAGATATAATGTAGAAGGCATGGAACTATCCTCTTTGGTTGGAAAGAATTTTTTTTAAAGTGAAGGACTAGTAAATGTTGTTATTCAGGGGGATTTCTGTGTATTTATGTCAGACAGTAACATGCAGAGACAGCAAAAAATTGGGAAGACAAATAATATATTAGCCTTTATTGCAAGGGGCTTGAGGTGTGTGAGTAAAGAGATCTTGCTGCAGCTAAGTGCAATTTTGGGTGAGAACATAGCTCTACTACTGTGTGCAATTTTTGTCTCCTTGTTGAAGAAAGGATTGGAATCTCTTAAAGGGGGCGAAGTTTTGGAGTGGGAGCTGGAAGGGAGCTACAAATACTCAATATCTCAATTCCTGGGAGAAGAGGGCTGCTACAGAAGAGACTGTGTAAATGAGCCTGTTTCTCTGGAGGTTAGAACAACAAGATGTAATCATATTGAAATGTATAGAATTGTTTGTGATCTTGACAGAGTAGATGCTGAGAGACTGTTTTCATGCTTGGAGAGGCTAGAACTAGGGACGTAGAGTCGGGATAACAGCTAGGTTATTTAAAACTTGGACAAGGAGAAATTCTTCACTCAGTGAGCTGTGAATGTTTGGAATTCTCTACCCCACAGATTATCGATGCTCAGTCCGTGAGGACTTATGACTGAGAATATGTATCTTTGGTCTCTAAGAAATCAAGGGATATGGTGGTAGTGTGGCATAATGAAATCGATGCAGAAGTTTTAGCCATATGACCATAAGACATAACCGCAGAATTAGGCTATTTGGCCCATCGATTTCTACTCTATCATTCGATCGTGGTTGATATCTCACGACCATCCTCCTGTCTTCTCCCTGTAACCTTTGATCCCGTTACTAATCAAGAATCTATCTATCTCTGTTTTAAATGCACTCAATGACTTGACTTCCACAGCCTTCTGTGGCAATGAGATCCACAGATTTACCCCATTCTGGCCGAAGAATTCCTCCTCATTTCATTTCTAGAGGGTTATTTATTCACTTTGAGGCTGTGTCCTCTCGTCCTGGTCTCTCCTACTTGTGGAAACATCATGTTCACTCTATCCAGGCGTCTCGGTATTTTGTATGTTTAAATGAGATCCCCTGGTGTCCTTCCAAGCTGCATTGAGTATGGACCCAGAGTCCTCAACCACTCCTCATATGACAAGCCTTTCATCTCAAGAGTCATTCTTGTGAACCTCCTCTGGACACCCTCCAATGACAGCACATCCTTCCTTAGATAAGGGGCCCAAAACTGCTCATAATTTCCAAATGCAGTCTGACCAGAGCTTTATACAGCCTCAGCAATACACCTCTGCTTTTATATACTAGTCCTCTTGAGATGATTGCTAATATTACATTGCCTTTCTAACTGTCAACTGAATCTGCATGTTAACGTTAAGAGAATCCTGAACTAGAAATCCCACATCGCTTTATGCTTCACATTTCCGAAGCCGAACCCCATTCAGAAAATAGTCTACACCTCCATTCTTCCTCCCAAAATGCATAAGCTCACACTTTCCCACCTGATGTTCCATTTGCCACTTCTTTGCCCACTCTCCTAGCCTAGCAAGTCCTTCTTCAGCCTCCCTGCTTCCTCAACTCTACCTGACCCTCCACATCTCTTTGTGTCATGATTGTATTAAATGATTAAACAGGCGCAAGATGATGTTTAAACCCTCCCGGTCTTATTTCTTACATTCCAGAATTAAGTTGTAAAAGATTAAATCTTTGTGCTCTGCTATTTGACCCTCCAGCAAATGGAAACAGTTTCTGGCTGAAAATAGCTAAAGGTTGTGGAACTGAAAATGGAGAAGAGAAAAGAGGATGGAAAGGATGTCGGTAATACTTTCTTAATCAGTTAAGAAATAGTTTACTACCAGGGCTGTAGCCTCCAAATTAGACCCAAGCTTTTCAGGAGTGAAATTAGTAAATGCTTTCACACAACAGTGTTAGAAGTTTGGCAGTCTCTACCACAAACTCATGTTAAATCAGTTATTTGTTTTAAATCTGAAATTAATAAAAGGTATTAATTGATATGAGGGTAAAATTGGGTATGTGGAGTTAGATTGTAGATCACCCATGATTTTACTGAATTCGGAACAGATACAAGAGCCTAATTGCCAATTCTATCATTTCTCTTTGAAGAATAGTGGATTTGCATTGTCACTTAGGGCTGAATGAGGTTGCAAATGCAGGTAAGTGAGATGATGGAGAGAATATTAGGTGATATCAAAGTTGTTGGATTTGATGCTGAATTAATGGAAGTGGGCAAGAATTATAGGAAGGTGGAATCAGGTAAGGGATTTTATCCCGTGACTCTCTAGGTGAGGTGAAAAGATGGTGAGGACAGAAATTGAAACTAGAATTAACAGCTGTGATGGAGGATTTCAGCAACACATTTTTAGAGCCCTCGTGTGGCTTAGTGGTAGTGTCCCTACCTCTGGACCAGGAGGCCCAGGTTTGAGTCCCAGCTGCTCCTGAAGTGTGTAATACATCTCTGAACAGGTTGATTAGAAATAAAAAAAATACATTGGATGTGAGGTTGAGCAGCTATTGATAATGTTAAACAGATGATAGGTTTTTGGATGTGGGATTTGAAGCTCAGCTTCGCATCAAAGAAAACATTGAAGCTGCACATGAAGACAGTTAATTCTGTCCAGATCTCAGCAGCCTGAGTTAGATTGACAAACAGAACTCTGTTTGCTCCATTTCATTGCGACTAAAGGAGCTTAGTTTCGAGGTGAAGGGTCTCATATTGACTTCTTGACTCCTGTTTCAGTTGACTCAATTGTTTAGTTCAGTATGCACAGATTTAGTGTGGTTTGGTACTGCATAGTTTGGTTTGATTCATTTCTTTAATGGTTAATAACCTTTGATTAAATTTTGAGCTGTTCTAAAGCTATCTTTGCAGATACTCACCCAAACCCAGACTAAATCACTGAAAATATAGAATACAGCAAGCATAACTACCCTTTTTTCACTCTGTAGGGTACAAACAGAGAGAAAAAAAATGCTGTAAGTCTGAATTTAAAGTAGTAAGTGCTACAAATAAACAATAGGAACCTCAGTGTCTATAAAGATTTGGCAGATAAATATTCATTAATAGGCATGTTAGAACATTGCTGAGGACAGACATACACTCAGAATATTAAAGTGTGTTCTCTCTTTACAGACTAACAAACCTCTGATTAATATTTTCTGTTCATTATTTCGTGCGTTGCTTTATTTTAACATTTACTGACTCAATTTGCAATCTGTTAATTTTCCTTCTGAGCTCGGAAGTTCTTGGTGTTGTGAAATTGGTATACATTATAAAGCTTGTTCACTGAACCACAGAGAAGACAACTACAAAATCGAGACACCAAAGTATCTCTGCATTTCTGAGTGTATTTAGTGCCGATTCACCTTAACCTCCCTACAACACTTGTGCATGATTCAGTCAACTGTTCCTAACAGCTTATGGCAATTCACGTGCTATGATATTAATCTCAGTAGTGTACTGAGATGAAAATATTTGTCTGCTTCCAGGTGTAATGGAAACTAAATATTCAGAGGACTCCGGAAATTCTAAATATAGAGATGTTGTCAAAAATGGAGAAGATTGCAGTTTGCACCATGTTACAACCAGATTGAGAGGACTGAATCAAACCCTCTATTTTGCCTCACTCTCGGGCTGTTTACAACAGAGACAAATTTTTGAAATGTTACGATTTTCCCAATTCGGTACAGACTGAATTCACTCAGCATAGCTCGGTGTAAAGAATTAAACCAGTCAGATTCTTTCAATGAACAGGAAAGAGTTGATTTGTTTTACCAAATATATTCAAGCAAAAATATAGAAAATTAATTAAAGGTGAAAAAAAAACTGTCCTGACTTTCACAACACAATAATGCAGGTGAAATTTAAAGGGGGCAGGGAATAGGATAATAAAAGTTTGGGTTCACAGCTAAAGAAATATACCATTGATGTTTCACTGATTCACACAGGTTTAAGGATGTGGTTAACTAAATTGGGTTGTTATCTTGGAGACATTGGTACTGAATTGGCATCTTCCTTCAAAAATCTGTTTACAGCAGAAGTATGCTTTCGGTGTTTTTACAAAAAACAGGGGTGCAGCTTTTGAAAGGAGTCATGCTGTTGCCTCTTTCGATGTTATATCAATCTTGCATGATGTTTCGGGATAGTTCTGGAGATGGAAGCTTGCCCTGCCCTTTTCTAGATATTTTCCAATCCTGCTCGCATCTCTGGAGCAAGTGGGACCTGAACCAGAGACGAATGGCTTAGAGGTAGGGTCAATGCCACCGTGCCATATGAATCCCAATAAGGCGGCAACACTGCCTTACACTTGGCTGCTGTCAGACGTGACTTCTCAAACTGCAAGGTTATGGTTACAAATAAAATACCATGATAATGTCATCAACAGGTCTCCCCACCACCACAACCAAATAACTTGAGCTGATACCTTTTGTTCCTCTGGTTAATTAACGAGGCAGATTTGCCTTCTCTCGTAATGAAGGCGTTAGTGCAGTTTTGTTTATCCCATGATTGAAAAGTATTGAGTCAGCATCAGAAAAGTGCCCTCTCTGTTTTCAGAGTAATCCTGTATTCACAAGTCTCCAGGGCTGACTAGTTATATATTTTTTGGAATCCATTTGGAAGCTGAGAGACTTGACAAGCTTGAAGTTCCAAAGCAATCTGGCACTCATCATAAATTCCACAATGTATATTTTTGATAAAAAGCTCAATATATGGAACCAACCAATGAAATGAAAGATTAATTATTGATGTAACACATTATCTTGAGAATGTCAATTCTGTGCCGACAGTGACAGACAATACCAAGCACCATAACTGTTCATTATCTACAATGACGAATGCCAAGAATATCAAATGTCAAAGGAAATAAAGAAATTTTTGTTCTGTGTACCCTTCCAATTCTCAAATTATAGAACAGTAAATCGTAGGTGGCTACGTGGCTCATCAAGGTTGATTGGGGTCCTGCAAAGAGCAAACATGTCTGTGCATTCTGCTGCTCTTTCTCCATGAATTGCTACAAATTGTCTTCTTTAGGTAGTTATCTAATTAAGGCTGTTATTGAAAATGTATCCACTACCTTGGTACACTATTGGTGCCTCGTTAAAGATGAAATGCCAATCTGCTGAAGTTACACCACTGTATTACATTTATGTTATCAGCTGGAGTAGTACATCATTAGTGGAACTAAATGATCCAACAACCAATAAATTGTACAAAAAAAAGGCTCTACCTTTCTGCCATCTTTAGTCAGCAATGTTGATGGTGTTTACTCACATACTTGTAATCCCATATCCAGTGTAATCATTCACATGAATCTACTTTGTACCCTCTCAAGAGACCTCATGTCTTTCCTAAAATGCAGTGCCTAAAATTGGATACAATCCGACTGGAGTAGGACAACAGTTTAGCCTTTCTCCCTGGCTTTTATGCCCCCTGCCTGCAAAGGATCATATATGCTTAATTACGTGCTTTGTTATTCTATTCTGCCAGTTTCAATGATTTGATGAGTAATAGACTCTGCAAAATACATACAAAATAGGAAACAAGTTAATGGGAAGGGAAGAAACTCTCCTTGAAAAGACTTCTTAAAATCTTAGGAGACAGTAAGGACTGCGGATGCTGGAAGCCAGAGGCAATAAACATGGAGATGGATAAACACATCAGGTCAGACAGCATCAGAGGAGCAGAAAAGTCAATGTTCCAAGCCGAAACCTGATAAAAGGGTTTTGGCCAGAGACGTTGACCTTCCTTGAAAGCTTATTCTTCTTTGCAACTCTGTTGATCAATGTTTCTTTTGGACACATTTGCACCATTGTATCTGTCCTTTTCAAGGCATGTATTGAAATGTAGAAGGTAACAGTCATCTGATGAAAATTCCCACTCCACTCATTTTAGCTATATGTGAATGGCTAGCCAGAAAAATGGATTGGATTTGGTTATGATGCCCTCATTTCAAACATGTGCAGTAACTCATGTAAATGTTATTGCTAACTAAAGGTACTAAAGATCATACGGCAATTGTGGAATAGTGACCTAGCATCAGAACTCTCCTTTCAAAACAAGGGTAAGAACATTGTTAGTGTAACTTGTAAACTGAGGACATTGAAATCTGTTTTCCAAATTCATTCTCCTCCATCAATTAATGTAAGAACATATTAAATATGATCAGGAATAGACATTGGGCCCCTTGAATATGCTCCACCATTCAGTAAGAGCATGGCCGATCTCATCATGGCCTCAACTCCACTTACCTGCCTGTGCCTCACAACCCTTGACTCAAGTGTGGACCAAAAAAATTTCAGCCTGCACAGAATAGTGTTGTGAAGTCGAGTGGAGTACTTGTGGATTGGAAGGCAGGACTTTAGAATTTGGAGTGTGTAAAATATTTATGTTTATAAAATGATGAGGGGAAAGCAGTGTAGGATCCCTTTAAAACGTGATATGCTTTTTCTCGGCTTGGAGATTAAAAAAAAAGTCCGTGAGCAGGTTGTGGATTTGCAGGTGCACAGAGGACCTGAATTGTAGCATTTGATCAAAAGCCTGGAGGTTAGCAGACCAAGCCACAATTTTGTTTTGTTATCAAGACAACGAGTTGTGATTTGATTTAGCCAATTAATTTAAACCAGGCACTTAGATACTCACAAACAATTAAATTTAAATCTAATGGTTTTGCCAACACAGGACCAATCCTTTTGTAAGGAATTGATATGTCATCAAGAGTATAGAAGACAGGGACAGTTATAAAATTGACAGAGAGCGAACTGCCATCTGGTAAGAGATCAGCTCTCTCAGCTCTCAGAGAAAGCATCATCTAAAAAAAAGGGTACCGCGGAACTCTTAAGTCAATATTCCTGACAAGAGATTTCAATGGAGAAGACATTCTTGACAGAAGATCAACAGAGAAGATACAGAACTTTCCATATGATGGAACTTGGCTGTAATTTCAACAGACTAAGTTTTTGTTTATATAAGGGGGACTTGTATGTATTGGAACAGCATACCATTAGAATTTTGTTTTATTCAAAAATAGTCAGGAGTGTGAGGGGAATTGTTTGGTTTGTTAATTGTTCAGTTAATTAGTTCACTGTTAGAGTTAGATGAATAAATTGTTATTTGTTGATTATAAAGTGAGTATCAGGAGTTTATCTCATTTAACCATTCCTTTATAACAGATTATGTGTAAGAGGCAGGTTATACCACTTTTCACACTTCTTTTAAAAGAGTTTAGGGTGTTTCTGTTTTAGTTATCAGATGGGGGGAGGTATCAATCTCTGCTTTATAATAATAGTAAAAAGACATTTTGGCTCCTCGCATGCTGTTTTTGAATAGTCTCTGACCTCTTAAATCTACCATCAATTGATTTGCCACTTTAAACAGAAAAAGAGCAAGACTGTGGGAGAATGTTGATTTCAACCACTTTAAAATAACACTTGTGCATTAGTCACCTCCCTACTGTTTGCCTGAAAAGTTATTCTCAGAAACTTAACTTTTACATTAGTAAGTGACATATCTTTATGTCATCAGTGAATTTTAGTCCAAGTCATTAACAGAGGTTGTAGATAATTGAGACCTGAAAATACTCCATTTGTCCCAAATGACCTTTTTTCTGTTTATTAGCTAACCCTCAATCCATGCTAATTTTTCACCTCCAACATTAAAACTTTTTTTCTCATTTAGAAACCTTCTCTGTTCCATATTACTGAAGTTCTTTCGGAAATTCAAATTGGTCAAGTCTGCTGGTTTTCCTTTATTTTCCTTACGCGTTACATCCTCAATAAACTGTTATACCTTTGTTAAATACAAACACAATTTCCCTCTCATAAATCATATTGGCTCTCGTTGACTGTTATGATTTTCTAATTGTCCGACTATTGCTTTCTTGGTAATGGACTTCAGCATTTTCCCAATGACAGATGTTGGGCTAATTGACCGACAAATTCATGCTATCTTATCTCCCTCCTTTCTTGAATAGTTGTATTTCATTTATTTTCTTCAAATTCATTAAGACCTTTCCAGAATCTAAAAAATACTGGAACATTATGAGCAATATATCCACTGCCTCTGCAGTCACTGTTTTTAAGAGCCTGGGATACAGACCAACAGGTCCAGGGAGCTTGTCATTCTCTAGTCCCATTACTTTTCCTTATAGTTCTTTCTCTAATGATGATTTGTTAAGTTTCTCTTTCCTGGGTGGCATGATGGCTCAGTGGTTAGCATTGCTGCCTCACAGCACCAGGGACGTGGGTTTGATTCTGCCCTCGTGTGACTGTCTGTGTGGAGTTTGCACATTTTCTGCGGGTTTCTGCTGGATTCCTCCCACATTCGAAAGATGGGCAGGTTAGGCGGATTGGCCATGCTAAATTGCCAATAGGGTCCAGGGATGTGCAAATTAGGTGGATTAGCCATGGCAAATATAGTGTTGGGGGATGGATCTGAGTGGGATGTTCTCCGGAGGGTCTGTGTGACTTGTTGGGCTGAATGGTCTGTTTCCGCACAGTGGGGATCCTATGATTCTTTTACACTTGATATTCTACTATTCACTGGCTATCTTTTATATCTTCTAAAATGAAGAGTGCAATAAGACACTTGTCCAAAGCTTTTGCCTTTTTTTTCGATTTCCCATGTCTAATATCCCAGTCTCTTCGTAGAATGACACTTGTTGAAAGTTTAACTTTTTTAGTACTTTTGGTCCATTTACCCTGATTCTAGTCACTCTTTTTTTAAAGTCATCCATTGCTGGTTTCTAAACCCATTCCTGTGATTTACCACCGCTCGGTGAAACCTTTTATGCCTTTTCTTTTGGTTTGGTACCAGATTACTTACTGAGCTTGATATCTGTGCTTTAGACAATTTTTGACCAATTTATGTATTGAAAACACTTGACAATTGCTTTTGTCAGTGAGGTGGACCAAGGGAAATGGAATTCAGCCTGCAGGGTACAAGTACTTATTTGTGAAAAAAAAAGATGCATTTTGAGACATTTCAAATCAACAGATTAGAAGAAGTTAGCTCCCAAGAAAAAAGTGTAGCATTTTGTCTTGCTGTTAACAGTTCAAAGAACAACAAAATAACTTATTTGTAAGAATCTCTAATATAACAAATAATGTCCCAAGGTATTCCACAAATAAAATTAGGTCAGATGACCAAAAGCTTAGTCAAAGAAATAGATGTTAAGTGGTGTCTGAGAAGGGGAAAGTGGTGTACAGAAAAAGGTGGAAGTAGAGTATTCCAGAGATTGAAGGTAGTCAAAAGAATCCACAGTGACTGGCATTAGAGAAATTAAACTCAGGCTGCACAAGAGGCCAGAGTTAAATGAGCCCAGATATCTGAAGATCATGAAGCTGGAGGAGATAACAGAGATAGGGAGATTAAGGCCATTGGATGACTTGAAGGCACTGTTGAGAATGTTCAAAGCCAAGACGTTTCTTGACCAGGAGCCAATCTACTTTAGCAAGCAGAGGAGTGATGGAGGAAGAGACCTTGGTTTGAGTTAAGATGTGTGTAGAATGTAAGTGATCAATCTAGTATAAATTAGACTGGTTCAGTCTCGCAGTAGCAAAGGCATGAATGAGAGTTTTAATAACTGGTGTACTGAGACAGAAATGAAGTTGGGTGATGTTACAGATGTTCTGACCCTCTGGGTAGTGCAGTAATTTCACATGACAGGAAAGTGCTCAGTTAAAGTTACATGATGCTCTGTAGCAATTAACCAAGGCTCTTTAGACGGTGACTTATAAATTTGTGACATCTCCTACCTAGAAGCATAAGAGCAACAGATGCTTAGGAACACTATCAATTGTACGTTCTCCTCCAAGCCAGACACACCATCCTAATTTGAAAATATATCACTGTTATTTCCCCATTGCCGAGTTAAAATCCTGGAACTCCTTGTCAGCATTGTGAGTGTCCCTACTCTGCAAAGACTGCAGCAATTCAAGGAGACAGGTCATCACCGCCTCCGCCAGGGTAATCAGTGCTAAGTAATAAGTCAGTGCTAACTTACCAACAATGCCTTAATGCCATGAACAAATTATAAGTGGAAACCAGTCCTCATAATGATTGCAATGTTACAATACCAGATGTTCACCTCTGGATTAAATGTGATAATCAGGTTATGGATAGCCTGGATTACTGCCAAACAGTTGCCAGGGAGAAGGATGGAATCAGCGTCTAGGGAATGGAGTTCAGAGCAGTGACCAAACACAATGGAATCAGCGTCTAGGGAATGGAGTTCAGAGCAGTGACCAAACACAATGGTTTCCCATTAAATGGGAAGAACTTTCAGCTTAATCAGTACGGGCTATTAAACAGTTTTATAATTTCAAGATAATGGATGAGGTGGCAATGAGGTGGTAAAGTTGGGTGGTAGCACCAGACTTTTAAAAGCTGTAAAAGCTTTACATGATGATGGTTGGGATGGTATCGAGATGAGAGATTGGAGGAATGAAGGATTTTTCCTTGGTGGGCGGAGCGATGGTGGTGGGTGGTGGGGTGGGCGGCATAACGACAGACCTAGCAGAATGGAAACAGGAAATAAAGGCATTGCAAGTCATTGATCATGAATAGAGAGATAAGAACAGAAACTGGTGCAGGCAATCCTACCCACCCGGATAAGAGCAGAGAGGTGTTGCAAGAAGATGGTGCAGTCAATCAACGCCAAAGGCTGCAGACGTGTCAAAGGGCGAGGAGGGAAAGTTGACAGTTCACTCAGTCAATTAGGGTGACGTTTGTGATGAGACAAGTCATTCATAAAACAACAGTGATGGCATCAATATCTACAATTATTAACTACCCAGATGTTCCCTGGCCTTGTAACTGTTTATCGGTAACTTTGAGACAGTAGGGAAACCCCAGCAGCCAGTCACTTATAAATTGAGGCATTGACTTAAAGCATTCTCATTCTACAGCTAAACTGTCAAACTAAACAATGAAGATTAGATTTATCACGAAAGATGGCTTGAGAATTCCAAGCAAAAGAATTTGAGGAGTGATGGAAGGGTTGCTGTCAGTTTTGTGACTTTGCAGCTCTATTTTAGAATGGACATGCAAACGTGAGCATCCATAACAGATCAAGGGCCAAGTAGTTATTTTGGAAGTGGATTTTAACATAGCACGACAGTGGAGTTCATGACTGTTATTTTCTTTAGTTGGAAATAATTGGAATAGAGATAGTTGGAAATTGACACATTTCATGGTGAAAACTCCATTGTTTTCATTCATGCACAGTTATGTAACAGAAAATTGGCTTGCTGCCATGCCTAATTTGTTGGAGTACATCCAGTAATTCAAATGCATTGGATATTGCATCCAACAATAGCTAAATTTATGTGGTGAATTGCAGCAGAAGTACTTGTGCACGAAGGGTTTGAGATATCCTTGAGCAAGCATTTACAGTAAGTCAGTGCAATTTAATACATTTTTATGTTTCCATTCCGACTCTGGATAAACAATGTTTGCATCTTCAATAAGCTGGATAATATCCATAGTGGTGTGTCAGCTAATAAAACTAAGGACCAGCGAATTTGCACTTTTAGGGAGGAACCATGTTGAAGTCATACTATGTCTCTATTCATATAATGACTCAGATTTTCCTGGCAAACTGACAGTGAGGTACTCACAATACACAAATGGCACAGTAAATTCACACACAGTGTAGTGATTGCAACAAGGTCAGCCAGGTGGACCTCATAGAATGTGAGTTCCCTGATTAGGGCTGTTAACCTGATCCAATCAAGGAGCCCTGAGCTGTCAGATATAGACAGTCACTCTGAACGGTGGATCTGAGGGAGCTGGATTAGTGTCAGGGGTAGTCCACATGTAAATAAAGGGTGACTTGGTGATGGGATACTGGCCTCTATGGAGTTATTTCAATGGTGACAAGAGTAAAGCACGCTGTTGAAGCAATTTGCTCACAATTGTCTTCTTTCAGTTCAGGTAAGCATTTGTGGCATCATGATGTTATTTGGGAACCTGGTTTGTTTGATTGAAGACTGGGCCAAGTATGTAGAAAGAATGTGTTTTTCTTGCAGGCAAATGACATTGGAGCAGATGGAAAGCAATGAGTAATTCTTCTGATAGCTTGTGGACCTGTAACTTTTTCAGTTATTAGGAGCAGATACTAAAACCTTTCAAGAGTTGATGGATTTAGTTAAGGAATATTACAACCCCAATAATTTGACCTCCTCTAATTCTGAGAGGGCATCAGTTTTACTCAACATTTCAAGAACCACAGGAATCCTTATCGGGACTTTTGATGAGGCTAAGATGACTGGCAGAGGAATGTGGCTTTGATCTAATACTTAATGAGATGCTCGTTTGGTATGTGGGATTAATGATGTAACCATGCAAAAGTGCTCACGAGCTGAGGCCCAACTGGACTTCAAATAGGCACTACAACTGGCTTTATCATTGGAAATTGCGCCAAGTGGAGCATATGAGTTGCAAGGTATTCTGATAGAAGTGAACACCCTCGCCAGTCTGACTATACCTGGGGAACATGATTCGAGTGAAGGCAATTGCATGGCCTCACTCAGGACATATCTTGAACAGAGGGATGCTAAATTAGCCACAGCAAAGCCTTAAAACAAAGCCAAGCCTCACCCAAATGGTTAAAATATGCTTCAGGATCCAGGTCGACAAGCCATTATAGTTGCTGCTGGTGTGCGGACTCGGGACAGCAAAAGACTCCCACCAGACCTAAATAGAATAAGAGAATTCATAGGCCGGTATCCATGAGAAAACACACACTTCAACGTCCGCCTATTTCTGGATGGCAAGGGTTAAATTGCTGAGTAACGTCCAAATCAGAACCAATCAAAATAAATGTCTGGCTAAATGGTCACCCAGTTATCATGGAGGTCAATACCAGTGCGACTATATCTGTGATCAGAGAAACAGTCTTTAACAAAATTTGCTCTGGACTCCAACCCTTAAGTTTTCACAAGACCTCAGCTAGACTGAGAACCTATACCAAGTAACATGTACTGATTAAGGGTACAACTTTAGTTCCATTCTCTTATGAGAAGCAACCAGCTCAGTTACCATTGATTACAGTAAAGGGCTCGAGCCCAAGCTTGATGGGACAAAATTGGTTGAGAAAGATTCACCTAGTCTGGTTCAATGTTTTTGGCTTAGATAGTGGCTGCCTAAGTGAAGTCTTAAGGAAATACCCAGCAGTTTTTTCAGGAAAGCCGAGGGAATATCAAAGGGGCCAAGGCCACCTTGCATGTTGATCAGGAAGCAATTCCATGATTCTTCAAGGTCCACCTGTGCCATTTGCCTTACACGCAAAAGTAGAGGCAGAAATCAGGAGACTGGAAAGTAAAGGAATCATTTTCAGAAAGGGCAGCACCAGTCGTACCGATTGTGTAGCCCAATGGGTCGGTTTGCCTTTGTGGGGATACTAAAAAAACAGTAAACTGCTTTTCATAGCTGGATAAATACCCAATCCCTCACACAGAAGATTTGTATGCAATGCTGGCAGGGGCCATCCTGCACAAAGCTGGTCACGAGCTATGCATACCTGCAATTGTGGTTAGATAAGGATTCCGAGACATAAGTTACATTTAATACTCTTAAGGGTCTGTACCAATACAGGAGCCTGTCATTTATGGTACCATCAACCTGTGCAATTTGTCAGCGGGTGAGGGAGAACATTTTACAAGGCCTACCCCAGATCGCCACTTAAGTAGATGAAGTGTTAATAACAGGGACAGTCAATAAGGAGAATTAGGACAACTTGAACAGAGTCCATAGACATTTCTCCCAGATGGGCATATGCCTTAAAAGGGAAAAACATGTGTTCCAGATGCCCCAAGTGACCTTCTTGGGCTACAGAGTCAACAAGGCCGGGTTACACTCATTGGAAGATAAAGTGAGGGTGATCAAAGATGACCTGTTTCCACATTTTTTACCAGAGGTTAGATCTTTTCTTGGGCTAGTGGATTATTACGGAAAGTTCATACATAATGTGGCCTCCATCCTGGCACATTTGCATTAACTCTGAAAGGGTCAGCCTTGGAAATGGTCACGTAGCCAAGCCATAGTTTTCAGGGAAGTGAAAAACAGCTATCATCCTCTGGAGTGTTAGCATATCGTGACCACAAGCGAGACCTGGTATTCACATGCGATGCCTCCCTGCACGGCACTTGGGTACTATTAGCTCATAGATGACCCAATGGAGAGGAACACCCAATAGCCTCTGCATCCAGGACTTTGACCAATGCAGAGCATAAATACTCCGAGATAGAGAAGGAAGGTTTGCCAGCCGTAACTGAAGTCAGAAAGCTCTACCTTTACAGATGTAAATTTGTAAAAATTACGGATCACAAACCCGTGCTCGATCTACTTAAAGAGGACAAGGCATTGCCAACCAAAGCTTCAGGCTGAATTCAGCGATGGGCTCGAGTACCAAGTGTTCATAATTACAAATTGGAACATCGCCCAGGAGACCATGTAGCAAATGCAGATGCATTGAGCCACCTCCCATTGACAGATACACCACCGGTAGTACCACCATTGGAAGAGTCCATAATGGTTTTTAATTTTCTGGATACGCTTGCAGTCACAGCTGAAAGGTCAGACATTGGACACAGACAGATCCAGTCCTGGCACAACTGAAACAGATATTGGTGATAGTGGAAATTGAAGGGCTGTCACAACCAGAAGTTAAAGCTTTTTGCACCTGGAGATACCAGATCATAGTAGAGGGCAGCATGTTATTATGAGGAACAAGAGTGATTGTTCTAAGCAAAGGCCACAGTCAGATACTGGCTGAACTCCACCAGGGCCATCCAGGGGTTTTCAAAATGAACATGTTGGTGAGAACTGATGTCTCGTCACCAGGAGTGGATGTATTGATGATGGGTGAGAAACAGTGCCTAGATTGCCAACAGAGACAAACATTACCACCAGCTGCTCCCCCAAATCCATAGGATTGGCCAGGTAAACCCTTGACTCAGTTACACGTTGAATATGCAGCACCTTGCATGGGCTCAATATTCTTAGTCATTGTGGACGCCCACTCAAAGTGGCGGGACGTGCGTAGAGTTCATTCGTCAAATACCTGGCCAATGGTGGAAAAACTGTGTACATCTTTTTTAATACAGGGACCCCCGGAAGTGTTGTTCACAGATAAGAATCATTTACTAGCAGGGAATTTGAATATTTCCCAAAGTCAAATGGCATTTAGCACGTTCGAACAGGTCCATACCATCCACATCCATTGATGTGGCAGAAGGAGCAATCCAAACGTTGAAGGCAGCCTTAAAGAAACAGCCTACAGCTTCACTAGATATCAAACTGTCCTGGTTCCTCTTTGATTATCGGACCACTTCTCGTGCAACTATAACAGAGTTGCTAATGGGGAGAAGACTCTGCACCAGGTTAAATCTGATCTTCCCGGACCTGAGGGGGGAGATTGAAATGGCATTAGGGACGCCAATACTGTACACAAGGCTCTGCTAAGCTGGAGAGACAGTTTACTTCAGGGAAAGAAGTTTGGTGCCGAAGCCACAGAAATGGGTAGGAGGCATGGTCAATGCGAGGTCAGATCCAGTGACATATAAAGTTTGTGTAGGTGTGACAGTCCTGAACGTTCATGTGGAACATATGAAAGCTGCAAAATCGCAAATGGCTTGGGAGCCAAACATATCCGGCTCCTCAACTGTTCTGGAGCCTGGGGGGATCTCCCTCTCCGTCAAGCATTGAAGGTACCTCAGAATTTGAGGTGGACACAGAGAATGTTGCCACCTCGACACCTTTGCTGCCTGAAAAAGAAAATAAATTTCTCCTGAGACAGTCTGGGCACAAGAGGTGAGCTACTGCTCATTACACACCGCCTGTATCAGAGGCAGAGTTGGAGGAACCAGACTCAATGCTAAAAAGCCTCAAGTGGAGCTACAGAAATGATCTATGTCCTCAGACTCCGAGTGGAAGGGATGTAGTGATTATAATGAGGTCAACCAGGTGGACTTCATAGGGTATGAGTTCCCTGATTGGCTGCGAGTCTGGTCCAATCAAGGAGCCCTGACTGACAGATAAGAACTGGAGTGTCAGACATCCTGTTCACTCTGTGAACTTGCTCTGAGGGAGCTGGTTCAGTGTCAAGGACTCTCCACGTGTAAGCAAAAGTGATGCAATACTGGCCATTGTGGAGTTATTTGACAAAGGGCAGATTCATGGTTAAAGTCAAATATTTGAAAAAAATGCTGTTCATGCTTCATTGTTCCATCAGTAGCTCTGTACCTTGTCACAGAGTTCATTACTGAATTGCATTCCAAGGTATTCAGTTCGAGTTGGAGGTAGTTACAATTGAAATTCACCAGCAGTCCTTTGTGGTTTCCAGTCTAATTACCCCCCTCATTGATTTAGTAAATGTTGATTACTGACAATCAACCTCTCTGGCACAATGATAGTATCATACTCTGGCACTGATTAACTATTATAAGTGTGAAATTGCATTCTTTCTGGATTTAATTGTTGGGTATTTTTAAGAAATTCAAACTTATTTTCTTTTACTTGACTTTTCAGTCTTTTTTTGGTCTATCACAGAGTCATATATCACAGAAACAGACGCTTTGGTCCAACCAGTCAGTGCTGACTATAATTCCAAACTAAACTAGTCCCACCTGCCTGCACTTGGTCCATGTCCCTCCAAACATTTCTAAATATATTTTATACGTTGTTAGTGTACCCGTATCCACTGCTTCCTCTGGAGGCTCATTCCACACATGAAACACAGTCTGTAAAAAAACATGCACCTCATGTCTTTTTAAAGTCTTTTTCCCTCTTGTCTAAAAAATATGCCTCCTCATCTTGAAATCCCCCACCTATGGAAAAGATGCCTGCCATTCACCTTAACTATGCCCGTCATGATTTTATAAACCTCTACAAGGTCATCCCTCAACCTTCTATGCTCCAGGGAAAAAGTCTCAGCCTCTCCAGCCTCTCCTTAAAACTCAAACTCTCCATTCCCAGCAACAGCCTGAACCCTCTCCAGCTTAATAACATCCTTTCTATACAAGGGCAACCAGAGCTGTACATTGTACTCCAGAAGAGTCCTCACCAACATCTTGTACAACCTCAACATAATGTTCTAACTCCTATACTCAAAGGTTTGAGCAATGAGGGCAATTGTGCTGGATGCTTTATTAAGTGGTCTCTGTCTGTGTGATGCAAACATCAAAGAATTCCATGCCTGAATCTCTATGTCTCTCTGTTCTACAATACTACCTAATTCAATTGTGTTAAGCCCTGCCTTTGTTTTACCAAAATATAACACCTCGCATTTATCCAAATTAAACTCCTTCTGCCACTCCTCTGCCCAATGATCCAATCAAACAAGATGTCAATGTAATCTTAAATTATCTTCCTCTCTGCCCACTACACCACCTGTTTTGGCATCATCCACAAAGTTACTAACCATGCCTCCTATGTTCTCAGCTAATTCATGTATATACATGACAAACAAAAGTGGACCCAACACCTTGCTCTGTGGAACATCACTGGCCACATGTCTCCAGTCTGAAAAACAACCATCCACCATACCCTCTGTCTGCTGCTGTTAAGGTAATTTTGTATCTAGTTGGCAAGCTTACTCTTAATCCCATGTGGAACCTTGTCAAGGGCTTTACCAACGTCCAAGTAAACAATGTCTATTATTTTGCCCTCATCAGTCTTCTTGGTTACTTCCTCAGAAAACTTAATCAAATTTGTGAGACATGATTTCCCTCACATTAAACAATGTTGACTATCCCTAATCATTCCTTACCTCTCCAAATACATACAAATCCTATCTTTCAGAATCACCTCCAACTTACCCACCACCAAAGCCACACTCACAGGAATATAGCCCCAGGCTTCTCTTTACATCCCTTCTTAAACAAAGGCATCTCACATTTAATTCATTAGTTAGTTGCTCGACTTTCACATTACCAAATCAAAATTCAGCAAATATTAATTCAAAGTGTAAGAAATTAAGACTAAATGTAAAGGACGTTATTTATTATAGATGTGTGTTTGCATGAGAATAAACTTTACATGGTGTTTGTGTGTGGAAATATCTTCCAGAAGAAGTGATGGATATTGGTACAATTACAAAGTTTAAAAGACATTTGGATTAGTACATCATTAAGATAGGTCCAAGTTGGAAGGGATTATTTTCGGCATGGACTGGTTGCACTGAAGGGTCTGTTTCCATGCTGTATGGCTCTATGACTGTATGATTATGTCTATGAGTGAACAAAAGGGATGTGTTGATTCATTAGCTAGATTAATATACACACCAAGCAACTCAAAATATAAAATACATAACCTTTCAAAAAGTTAACTTTTAAGAAATGTGGAATATTTTCAAGATTTATTTATTTCCAAGCAATTTTAGAAAAACATTCATCATACGTGCAGAGCAACCTTGATGGACAAAAAGATATGCTTTTAAGCAAGAGAAGGAAATCTGTCAAATGCTTCCCTTCAGCCCTGTGACAAATTTATGCTGTCAGCATCATGCCAGTTTATTTGAGTCAAACTGAGTTCATGTGCATCAGTAACGCTGCATCATTGCAATAGCAGATTGAGGACTTTGCAATTTATTCAGTGAGACAAAAGGACAATGTTTGACAAAAAGCTACAAACCTATGAATGCAGGCCATATTGGATTAGTGATGCATCCCAATCCAACAATAAAGCAAAATTAAAATGTAAAATTGAGGTCTTAAAAGCTTAACTCCAGCATGTGCTCCCGAAGAAATCACTGGGATGATGAAAATAAAAATATTTCACGCTATACGAAAATTCTGATTTTCTTCCCATCTCTTGGAGGAGAATTCTGCTTAATGTTACTGCTGAGGTTAGGAACAGAGTGCGTACAATCATAAGCGATCATGCTCTTTCAAATGTCAATGGACTGGCTGTATCCACAGAGATACATACCTGACCCACTCTGGCCCTGCTTGATCTAAGTAGGAAAATGCTGTTGAACATTCTTGTTAGGCTGGGAAGTTACTGTAGTTGGTGAACTCACTTTTGAGTAGTGAATACTACCTTCGTTCCTGGGGAGAGTTGTACTTTCAAGGAACCTACTACTATCTTCTGGGGAGTGGCAATAGCAGAAGCCGCGTTATTTGTTGTGGATACAATGGAAGAGGAAATTGGACGGAAGGTAGTTTCTGCCACTCAAAGCGTATTAACACTGTGTTTCTTAAAGGTGAGGGGCAGGGGAATGTTCATGTTCCAATGGACCAGGATGTTCTTGTTACAAAAAGTTAGCAGGAAGGTACATAGTGTCCTTATCTACTGCTGTTGAAGGAATGCAACTGAAAATCACCAAAATAATCCCCGGGACAGTTGAATTATATTATGAGGTGACACTGAGGAAACTCATTAAAACTGTCTCAATACTGTGAAGTTAAGAGGTGCATTATGTCCTGTTTTCTGTTCAAACAGAGGTTCTTAAGACAGAAGTGCCGAGCTGTTTGGTCCAAGTCAATAGAGTACACAGCTTGTGAGACATTGGCGATATTTTAAAAATTTGAAATAAAGAAGCAGCATGAATGAGTGGAGTCAGGCTCCCACAAAACAAAGGTTTTTTTAGTTTTGCTTTCAGTAGTGTTGGGGTTTGGAAGCTGGCATTGGAAGTTATCTCTTTCTCTCTCTGCTACAGCTAAAAGCTTGAGTTCTCTCTCTGCTGCCAGAATCACATGTGAGACAGTCAGTTTTACTAAAGTTGTGTTTGTCAAGGCTGTGTTTATGGGAAGTTACTATCTTGGAACAGTTGCTGTTTAGTCATTAAATGATCTATTATTCTGTTCAGTTTTGCAGCAGAGTTCAAGTTATACCAATTCTTCTTTCTTTTGTTTGTATTTTACCTGTCAGGTAGGAATAACATGTGTTTTGCTTAAAGTCAAGTCATGTAACTAACCAAATCATATCTGCAACACAGCACCTTACACTTACCTTTAAATAAGATAAATGTTTGGGTCTAGGCTTGATATTTTCTCCTTGATATTTTTGAAGCGGTTTTGTCTGATCCATAACAGAAGTTAGCATATTTTTACGTAGCATGATTAGAGTAAACGTAGATAGGATGTTTCCCCTGGCTATTGGAACTAGAAGCAGTAGATATAATTTCCGAATAAGTAGTAGGCCATTAAGCCTTGAGGTGAGGGGGATTTGCTTCAATCAGAGGACACTGAACCTTTAGAATTCTCTATCCCAGAGCGTAGGAGAAGTTTAATCATTGACCATGTTCAAGACAGAAGTGGATAGATTTCTAGAGGCTGATGACATCAAAAGATTTGAGGATCATGCTGGAAAATGGAATTGATGCAGATGATCAGTCATGGTCTAATTGAATAGCAGATTGTGTTCGACAGGCTGAATGACCTGTTCCTACGTTCCTAATCCACTCTTTCCCTTAATTTCTCCTCCTGCAGCTGATTTAACAATGAATTTATCCACTCTAATTTACATCTCCCTCTTCACTCTCACACCATGAATTTTATTATCCTTCACTCTGATGGTTAAGACAATCCACGGTTGTTTGCCTTGTTCACATTTGAGCAACTTTGCACTCAGCACACGTACACGCAGCAGCACACGCGCAGCACACAGGAACACGCACAGGCCCATATCTGCAGACACAGACCCAGGCGCACACAGACACAGACGCAGACAGGCTGGCAGGCACACAGACGTATATAAAGACACAGATACAGACATGAAAATTACGAACTAAGTATGCAAGCACAAGTTAACCTAATGACAGACACTATTAGATGCCTTTCTACAACAAATTATGGCCCAATATGTTTTTCAGCTAATAGGAGACACAAATGTCAAATGTTACAACAGAGTTGACAGTAACATATCACAAATGGCGATAAACCTATAGCAACATTACTTAAAGGATAAACAAGATGTACGATAATAACTTGTATATATTCAAGTTGTAAGCACTGAGAAATAAGTGGAAATGATTGGGTCTACAGAATCAGGAACACAATTATTTTTTACAGAGTGGAATATCAATGGACTTTAATTACACGTCAATTATGTAAGCCTGAAACTTTTGTACATGCATGACTTATCCTTCTCTGAGGATCTTTCCAGTGACTATCGGCGCGTAGATTTGAGGATAGACCTAATACCATCACATTCACAACATAAAGATATTACCGCTAGCAGGAAATAACTGCACATGTTTTATTTAAAAACACAGTAATCATACTGAAATGTTTTTGACATTTGTTCCAGTGCAGGAAAACACTGGAATCTGCCTGATAACATGGGCAATTGCTTATGTCCTGCCACAAAAGCAGCTCAACTCTAATCCAGCCAATTGCTGACCCTAGCTGCATTCTCCCCATCAGCAGCAAAAATAACGGGTAGGTTTGTCAACAGCACTGTCAAGAGGCACTTACCTACCAATGACCTACACATGGCTGCTCAGTTTGAGTTCTGCCCAGAGCCATTCAGCCTCAGTCCAAACATGGGCAAATAGGTGAGGTGAGAGTGACTGCCCTTGATATCAAAACAACTTTTGATTGAGTGCGGCTTCAAGGAACCCTACCAAAACTGAAGTAACTGGCAATCAATGAGGGAGAGCTCTCTGCTGTTTGGTGATGCCTAGCACAAAGGAAGATAGTTGTGTTTGTTGAAAGTGAATCATCTCCATCCCTTGGCAACATGATAGGATGTAAGGATCATGTCTGTGGCAGCCCAAATGTCTTTAGTTGCTTCAACATGACTTTCCCTCTCATCATAAGGTCAGAAATATGAATGCTCATTTGTGAATCTTCAGGTTGTGAAGTAGTCCATGTCCATAGGCAGCAATCCCCTCCACACCCCCTCCACTGCCCCTCCTCTCCTCTTTCCTACGTCCTCTCCTTTTTCCCCCTTGCTCACCTTTCACCTCCTTTTTCCCCATCTACTCAACTTTCTCCCCCGTCCTCCTCCCTTCTAACCCCCTCCTCTTGACTTTACCCCCTCACCTGCCCCCTCTTTTCCTCTTCCCCTCCCCTCCACTCCCCCATCACCCTCCTCTCCTCCTCCCCCTATTTTTCCCTCCCCTCCTCTATCCCCTCACCTCCCCTCTTTCTTCCCACCTCCTCCCCTCTTTCTTTTCCCCTCTTCTACCCCTCTGTTCTTTGTCCTCTCCTCTCCTCTCCTCTTACCCCTCCTGTCGTCTTCTCTTCTTCCCTACCTCTCCTCCTCTTCCCCATCCTCTCCTCATATGATTGGGGAGCAGGAGGTGAAGAAACAAGATTGACAAGATGAGTGAGAATCGAGAGAGGCAGATCGAGAAACTAATGCTGCAGCAAACTGGAACAGGCTCCTTAGTCCACTTATAGATTTATCCTGTTCCACAATACTTTTTTCCAGGATAAAAGCACTAAATTCATCGACATAGATGTTTACAAAATGAAAAAATGAAAAATATTATAAAAATAGGGTGGCACAGTGGCTCAGTGGCTAGCACTGCTGTCTCACAGCACCAGGGACCTGGGTTTGATTCCAACCTCGGGGAGTTGTCTGTGTGGAGTTTGCACATCCTCCCTGTGTCTGTGTGGGTTTCCTCCGGGTGCTCCGGTTTCCTCCCATAGCCCAAAGATGTGCAGGTTATGTGGATTGGCCATGCTCAATTGCCCAAAGTGTTCAGGCATGTGTGGATTAGGAGGGTTATATGGGTCTGGATGGGATGTTCCAAGGATCGGTGTGGACTTGTTGGGCCGAAGGGCCTGTTTCCACACTGCAGGGGTTCTATGAAAAATACCAGAACTTCTATGAATTAATATTTGAAAACCATAAATAATATTCCATATTATTTAATATGTGTTATTTATAGCCATATCTCTGAGTTACAAGACTATTCAATTCCATTGACAGTGAATGATAGAGGGTGAAATTACATATGTAATTTATGATCAATTATTTGTTAATCAAACAGCCTTCACCTTTGTAAATCATAGATTAAGTGGCATCATAGATTTGATGTAGATTAATACTGCACCAGATCCACACAGTAATATTGCAATTTTAGGTTCATGTTTCGGAGAAAACATCTCTCAGGAATGTGCTGCCAGATCTGTGTAATGTGTACTCTTTGGAGTTCGAGGCGTTTTGCCCTTAAAGACCTAGAATTGAAATGGTAAAGTCTGTTTGTCTCCCCTGGTAGTAGCTGAGAAAGATTGAAGTCCCCAGTTTACAATCATGCCACTACTTAAAGCAACTTTGAGTTGAAAAAGATAGTGGAAAAGAAATAAATCTATTTAAAATAAATGTCTGTAAATCAGCTCATTTAGAAATGTGGTTAATATATTGATAACTGGACTGAATTGCCCATGACGAAAGAACACCCAGTTATTTGATCATTTTTGACTTGATCTTTCTTGACTTGATAGAATTGTGGTGTTCCTTAGCAAGTGTTGGTCATCACTTCTATGCTCACGTTTGCAACAAGCAGGAGAACTTGGTTCTATTTTCATAATAGGTTTCACGCTCTTTCGAAGTTTTTCAGTGGCTGTCTTCACCATGGAACCGAAGTCCAAACAATATTTGATCATAATGGATTATCTGCCTCAAGCTCCTAATTTGGAGACTGATATATTAGTTCTTCAAAGGCATTATTCATGTCATATGTGCTGACAGACCCTAATTCAATTTTCCCAATGTGAACAGAGGAGCAGCTTGTTTTAAGAAGCTAAGATTAATGCTAATCATACCTTAGTATTTCCTCTTGATAAAAGATGATCTTCAAGATGAAAGTGTATCAGGAAATTAGATATTTTGCCTTTCACATCTGGGATCAGGGTTCAAATCCAATCCATGTAAACAGATTAGATGTCTTTCAGCTGGTTCCGGTATGAAATAGGTTTGAGGAATCTCCGTGTTGTCAGCACAAAATATATGCTTACAGAATTCAGTGCTTTGGCATTTAATTGGCAATATTACTGTAATCTTGGATCAGCATGGGAAATGAGAAGAACATCACATTTGAGGTTGGATTCGGGAATGTTCTTCTGAGAAGCAGTGAAATGGACGTTTCTCCCAAGACTTTTGTGATACAACTGACTTCAGATTGTTCATGACTGCTCATGCAGCGTAACCTTACAGAGTTTATAAAATCATGGTGGGGTTTTAAGGTGAGGGTGAATAGATTTAAAAGTGACCTGTGGGGGAAATTTTTCACGCAGTGTGTGGAATGAGCTACCAGACGAAGCGGTAGAGGTGAGTACAATTACAACATTTAAAAGGCATTTGGACAGATACATGGATAGGACAGAGTTGGAGCGATGTGGGTCAAATGCTGGCAAAAGGGACTAGTTCAGTTGAAGAAACCTGGTTGGCATGGAAGAGTTGGGCCAAAGGGTCTGTTTCCATGCTGTATGACACCAAAATGGAAAACACTGTGTTCACCAGCATTAACATCCTCCATGAGTGCAACAACAGTTGACAGAAACTTCCTATCTCTCTCCTTTGTCCTTCTCCTTACTTTTCCCTCTGTTAAGTTAGTTGTCAACAAGAACTTTCTTGAGGCTAAAAAAAAAGTGCGGCCAGACAGAGTGATTGAAGAGTTTTACAGGTATTTAACCCTGGGTCTTCAGCTTGGATCGTCTGATTACACAGCCCAACAACGAGCGTCCCTTTGAAAATATTTAACTAAATCTTGGCAGAAAATTTCAGACAGTGCAATACCTGAAGTCACATATCAACTTGTGCACTTCAATAACACAATGGGAATAATTCGTTAAATAATTAATAACCTTTTCCATTGAAATTTGTCAGTTTCCAATTTATTTTGAAACTATCAATCATTTATTGAGGTGTTGGTGCCTGCAGGAAACATAAACATCGTGGTCGGTAAGGTACTATTCCAGACCGGGTCTCTGCAGTACATTACACTTTATGCAACATCACCTCAAAATACGAAAGTGAGTGATTGAAGCCATACATCAATGAAATATTAATTTCTTGACAAGGTGAGACAGTGCCATTTACCAGAAGGAGGGATGGAGAGCCATTCTCTTAATGGCATAAAAACAAAGGTGCAACACCATTGGTATAATGTCAACTGAGGCTAAACTAAACACTTTCAATGGTGCCAGAAGCTGTGAGATCCACTCAGACACCAACTGAGCCATCTGCCAAGATTGCTGCAAACATTTCTTCAAAGGTTTACTGCCATTGCAGTGAATAGCAGCAAAGAAATTGCATGCTTCTGCTGGGTGCTGGAATCAGCAGGCTGAGCTAAAGAGCTATTTTCAACATAATGTTATTATTGTCCTGGAGATTAGTTTTGTGGATTTGATAAACAGAGCTTGAAAAACAAAAGCAGTTAATGTCACCTAGCCGTTAATGCAGTGACATATAATTTGTCATGCTTTTTCTAATATTCAAAGCGATGAGTAATGACAGGTAACATTCCAAAGGTAATCTTGTGTAAAATTTCTGTTTCGCCGTCTTATAATAATAGAACGAATCTCCTGGATATATTAGCTAACAATGCAATTCATTAGATTCAATCCAAATGACCGTTTTATATATCCAACAATTAATGTTACATCAGTTGGCACAATTAGCTTGATTGCCTTCAATGTTGTTCTTAACCAGATTTTAGTCCATCTGTTTATTTTCAAGAAACTTAATCAGCCCAGCATTAATTGCTTTTTCTGAAGTCTACAGTGCATATCGACGTCTCTATGAAACCCCCCCAAAAAAAATTCCTAACTTTTGTTTTTGAAGTGTGCTGATTTTCTAGCTGACATCTTCTTACGTAATGACACGTCAAGTTAAAATTAAACCTATATTAATGTGCTTTTCAGCAGTTTAAAGATCTGAAGAATATCCTATTCTTTTTATTATCACCAATGGAAACTAGGCAGTTTTGAATCTATCTTTCGAACTGAAGTCCTGGAGTCGCATTTTCCTTGTATTTCTGAAATCTCTTCAATGCATCAATCTGGAATTCGATGCAGGAAACTTGAAATTGCTTACAGTGCGGTACATAAGCCATTACTGATGAGTTGTCTGGATATAAAAACTGTCTCAACTTATGAACACATGTTCTCAGGGCACAGCCCAACATTTCCAGCAAGGTTGGAAGGTTTGAGCTACAAGGAGAGGCTGAATAGGCTGGAGCTATTTCCCCTGGAATGTCAAAGGCTGAGGGGTGACCTTATTGAAGTTTATAAAATCATGAGGGACATGGATAGAGCGAATAGTCATGGTCTTTTCCTTAAGGTAGGGGAGTCCAAATCTAGAGGGCACAGGTTTAAGGTGAGAGGGGAAAGATTTCAAAGGGACCTAAGGGGCAACATTTTCATGCAAAGGCTCGTGTGTGTATTGAACGAGCTGCCAGAGGAAGTGGTGGAGGCTGGTACAAATACAACATTTAAAAGGCATCTGGACAGGTACATGAGTAGGAAGGGTTTAGAAGGATATGGGCCAAATGCTGGCAAATGTGACTAGATTAATTTAGGATATCTGGTTGGCGTGGACAAGTTGGACCGAAGGGTCTGTTTCCATGTTGTATAACTCTATGACTCCAGGAATCTATCTAGTTATCTTTAATTGAGACCTTCACAACAACAGGGAGACGATAGGGTGGCAAGGTGGCTCAGTGGTTAACACTGCTGACTCAGAGCGCTCGGGACCTGGGTTCAATTGTATGTTCTTGCAGTGTCTGCATGGGTTTACTCTAGGTGCTCTGGTTTCCTCTCACAGTCTAAAAATGTGCAGGTTAGATGTATTGCCCATAGTGTCTAGGGTAGGGATTTTTGGTCTGGGTGGGATGCTCTTCGGAGAATCGGAGTGGAACTCGATGGACCGAATGGCCTGCTCCCACACCGTAGGAATTCTATGGTAATAATCATTGCACCCAGATCTTCAAACTGAAAACCTATTCGTGATACTCAGCTTTCCTGCAGAATTTTCATTTAGACACATGGCAAGCAATCAGCCACCTCTTATGGCAGCAATATACAGATGAGAGTAAATTATGGCCTGTACATTTTATGTGTTATTCTTAAAAGATTTTTTTGCTCCATGTGCCTCATAATCTGCATTCCTAGATTTCAGTATATATCACATGGTAGAAGAATCCCTGAGGTCTAACGGTTTGGACTCTAATATTATTCCTCCACTGGAATGGAAGACCTACAGGACATTTTCCCTAAACCATTGGCATTTGAAACTGTCTGAAAATGCTCCTTATCAAATAGTCATATCTAGTTTTATTTTCAGGTTGGCCTTTATTTGCTAGAGAGAATTTTAAAATTCGTTATAACATTTGCTTTGGTAATCGCAACTTATTCAGGATATCAAACACATTTACATCATTTCAGCAATGTTAACTGTTATCAAAGAGAGTAACAGGATTATTCTGATGGGGATAGAGCATTTTTGGAAACAATGTCAAGAAGGTTTGATCTTTTTCAGTTGTTCTGGTATTGCTGAGCTGTTCATATATGTGTTTTCTTCAAAGACCTTGTTTTAAAACGACATGGAGGGAAAAATGTTTAGAACCAGGTCAGACAAAATTTAGCGGTACAATGCACCAGCGTAAGAAAACTATCACTGCCACTTCTTTTGTTTCCATTCACTCATGTGTCAGTCAGTTTTGATCTCCCCTGAACTAATAGGAAACTCTAAGATGCTGAAGGGCAAATGAAAATCAAAAAATGACATGACAACGAGATTATTGCGGGTTTTCACACAGATTGCACAGTGAATTCCCACAGCAAATGTATTTTCACAATATCAAATCATAATATGCGTTTTGACAGGCAAAACACACATACAAGTTTTAATATGCTTGTGCTAAATACATTTCTTTTATGCTGCTGTAACCTATTGGAAATCAACGGGGCAATGCGGATTTAAAATTAGGACATGCAGAAGGTGTCTGAGAGTGACTGCTAGCTTTGGCCTGGATGATCAGTTCTAAATTCTGACCAGCAGCCTGAAACGCAACGCCAGTGGCCCAAGGTGGAACATGGCAGCAGCAGCCCAGTACAGAGTATGGCAGCAGCCAATGGTCAGACTGCATGGAGTTCCTCTGTGCTGGTTTGTCATGGAGACTTACAAATTTTTCACTGAATACTTTCAAGTACAAGTGCCCATAAAGCTAATTCATTTGTTCGTTTGTTCGTTCATTCATTCATTCATTCATTCAAACTGATTGAGCTGTAGTAGCTAGGCTTCTACTGACACTCCTTTTGCAGTAAAGGTGAAAAGTCTTGCAGTTCTCCAATCTGTTGAGGCTGTCACTGCATCTGTGGAAGGTTGGATATTTATAATCCCTTCACCTGCAACTTTCAACCTTAAATACTTTAGTATTGTCGGATGCATCTTATCCGGTCTTGGTGATTTATCAAATTTGGGTATAGCCAACATCCCTATTACCAATCCTTTGTCAGTTTGTTTTAGCTTATCTAGTGCCTTAACCACTTAATCTTTCTATGATTCTGTCAACACATTCTTCCTTAGTAAAGACAGAGGCAAAACATTCACTTATTACGATGTCCTTACTTAGGCATGTCCTTTGTCTCCTTATGTAGATCCCATTTTTGGCCCCTATTAATCTTGACTCCTTCACTTACTACCTTTTTACTGTATATATGTAGATACATGGGTTTTGACTTCCTTTTATGTTAGCTGCCAGTTTCTTCTCACACGCTCTCTTTGCCTTTCCTCTTTTCTTTCTCACTTTCCCTCTGCCTTTTCAAGAATCAGTCATATACGCTGTTGTATGATAACTGTACATCTGTCAGACACTTTTTTTTTCTGCTTTATTTACTTTCTAGCTCTTTTAGCAAGCCGGCAGCATTAGATTTGCTTGCCCAAGCCTTCCCCCTCATTGGAAAGCACTTTTAACTTTATCTGCAATATCTTTACTTTAAAGACATTCACTGCTGCAATTCAGTCTGTCTGCCAATCTTTGATCTTTACCTGCGCCAGGTCTGTTCTCAGATCACTGAAATAGTTTCTCTTCCAGTTAAGGATTTTGTATTCTCATTTGTTCCTTGTCTTTTATCGTAACTAATACAAGGCTTATGATACAAAAATAACTGATCCTGAATGTGCCTGTGCTGACAATTGAAAGATTTAACACACCCATTTCCCAAAACCAAATTTGTCAATCTCCTCAGTATAATTAGCACTCTTACATTTCAGCCTGTTTAATGCTGCATCTCAGTGTTTGTGTTTGGAGTTTAAGAGAACATTAGTTAGGGTTGAAGGATTAGTGAGGAGCTTCGAATGGCATAGTGATAATATCATTGGACTAATAATCTAGGCCAATATTTGGGTTCAAATCCCACCATGATAAATGGTGAAATTTGAATTAAGCAAATAAAATTTGGAATTAAAATTTAAACTATTTGGCAGCCATTTAATTACTGATAATTTGCAGTAAAAACCCGTATGGTTCTCTAATGAAGGAAATATGCCATCCTTACTTGCCCCGGCCTACGTGTGCCTCCAGACTCTCGTCGATGTGGCTGACTCTGAGCTGTCCTTTGGGCAAAAAATTCTGAGCTTGCAAGTGTCCCCTACAATGATTAAAATAAATTAGGTATACCAGCAGATACAGGAACCCAGAGCTAAAGACAGATTCCATATGATGCGAGTAAGGACAACTTCCTTCATCAACTTTAGCAATATCAACATGAACATCTTTTCCCTTTGATCATAAGAGGTGTAAAATTGACTTTAAATTAGCTGGCTAGGAAACTCAGCATTTTTGAAGCTATTCCATTCAGCCTTGGTTATTGAGATGTAATTGTCCACTGAGTAGAATTACTCATAACCTAAATGAATGAAATTAATAATTCACAGAATTTGACATGTTGGACAGTTTCAGCCCTTAGCCAGTAACACCAAAAATTGATCTCCTTTATTTCCCTCTCTTTGCCTTTCTCTTCCTCCCCTCTTTTTCTTCTTTTCTGTACTCACCTTTATGTTTGCTTTCTTCATGACACTTTTCCATATCCATTTCAATATATGTCAAATATTTCAACAAGACGGTATTGATGATGTGGTTGGAATGACCCTGTTATTGGTTTGAAGTTGCTAATCCAACAAGATCGCACAGGAAGACTTGGAAGGCAGTTCCTCAAAAGGATGGAAAGAGGCTTTGAATTTTTTAAAGGTAGATTTAGATAAAATCTTGATAAGCAACAAGGTGCAAAGTTATCAGGAATGTGCAGGAAAATAGACTAATCAGGCCTGCTTTGATCTTATTGAACTGTGTAGCAGGCTCAAGGGGTCAATTAGCCTAATTCTGCTTTGAATTTAAATGTTGGTGATGATATCACATAAACAACACCATGCAATAACCACAGTGTGCAACTTAAGAGGGTAAACCTACTTTCAGTGGCAACACAGTTAGTATGGTTAAAACCACAGGATTATTGGTCTCGAGAGGAGCTTAATATTGAAATTCATTCACTTAACTACAGCCATATTCTGTCAAGTTCACAATTCAAGGGAGATCTCTAGTGAGTTGACATGACATAGCAGACACATTTACTGTCTAGCTCAATAAGTAACGTACTATTTCACAGTCCATGTTGAGCAATTTGTTCAGATCGCATGTAAATCTGTGAAGTTTATGTCTCCCGTATTTCTGGAAGCTACAATATTTGCCCATCCCTTTCAATTGTTGTGTTAGTTGTAACATAGAAAGGATTGTTTTGCTATTTTCAGGTTTATGGTCAATATCCCCACATTTTTAAGACTGCAAAGTGAATCCAATACACCTTTATATCTTCACCAGACCTAAACTCAACAGTGCTTCCTGGTTTACCACAAAACTTTCCATCATTTAATCTCAAAACCACTGATTCCGCTGTGGTTTTAAACTTGTCCAAACAAAGGACAGACTGTCTGAGGACTGACTAAGTCACTAAACAAAACACACAGTTTTAAAATCAAGCCTGATGCTATATAAATGTCAGAGAAAAGAGACTTTCATGTAAGTACTGACACCTGATTACCTGAAGTGGAAAAAATATAAGCCTCTCCAGTGTCACTTTTTAGATCTCTCTAAAGTCCAAAAACTTTGAAAAAGAAATTCCTACTTCCAAAGAGCTGTAAGAAGGACACATCAACGTTTTAAATTTTAAATCATTTATATATCAATTGACGAAATAACAATATTAACTAAAAATCATTTTTGTTTTATAGGCAACTTATACCTTGAATGAAAACCAAAAGAACTGCGGATACTGTAAATCAGGAACAAAAACAAAGTTGCTGGAAAAGCTCAGCAGGTCTGGCAGCATCCATGGAGGAGAAAACAGAGCTGACATTTCGGGTCCAGTGACCCCTCCTCAGAACTGATGGTGGTTGGGAAAACATCAGTTTATATGCAGAAAATAGGGAGGTGGGTGGGGTGGGGAGTAAACAATAGGATAGAGCCCAAAGAGAGAGAAAGACAGTTGGACAGACAAAGGAGTTGCTAACAATCAGGCTGGGAGGGTGAATAGTTGTTAATGGGGACTGTTCGTGACCAACAACAGGGGGAACTCAGGACCGAGTTCAATAATTTTAGGGCCTAAACTCTCCCATGTCCCAGCACCCCACCCCACACACCAGGCCTTGTTACCACATAGCCTGCCACTACATATCCCCTGTTGTTAGTCACTAACAGTCGCCATTAACAATTATTCACCCTCCCAGCCTGATTGTTAGCAACTCCTTTGTCTGTCCAACTGTCTTTCTCTCTCTTTGGGCTCTACCCTGTCATTTACTCCCTACCCCACCCACCTCCCTATTTTCTGCATATAAACTGACGTTTTCCCAGGCACCATCAGTTCTGAGGAAGGGTCACCGAACCCAAACGTTAACTCTGTTTTCTCCTCCACAGATGCTGCCAGACCTACTGAGCTTTTCCAGCAAATTTGTTTTTATACCTTGAATGGTTACTTGTTTCTTTTTAAATTCCTTCATCAGGTGTGGGTATCACTGGCTAGGCCACCTTTTTTTTTTAAATGCCCTTGAGTAAGTAGGAGTAAACTGCCTCCTTGAACTGGGGCAGTCTATCTGGAGTAGATACATACACAGTGCTGTTGGGAAGGGAGTCCTAGAAACTCAGTGAAGGAATGGAATACAGTTCCAAATCAGGATGGTGTATGGCTTGAATGGAAATTTGCAGGTGTGATGTGCCCATGTATCTGGAGCCTTTGTCCTTGTAAGTAGTTAAGCTCATGGATTTCAAAGTGCTGCCAAAGAAGTTTTGGTGAGTTGGTTGGTAGAATACATCAGTGTATAAGTGGAGCACATACTCCTGCCACTCTGCACCAATGGTGAAGGATGTAAGTGATGAAACTGGTGGATGGCGTGCCAGTCAAGTAGCCTGCTTTGTCCTGGATAGTGATGAGCTTCTTGAATGTTGTTTGAGATGTACTCATGAAAATAAGTGGCAAATGTTCCAGTGTGCTTCTGACTTGTACCTTTCAGACAGCAGACAGGTTTTGGAGAGACAGGTGATGACTTATCATCCCATAATTTCTAACATTTGACTGCTCTCCCAACCGCAGTATTTAAAAATGGTTCAATTAATTTTTGATCAAGATGTTCGTAGTGGAGAATTCAGCAATTTTAATGACATTTGAATGTCAAGGAGAGATGGTCATATTCTCCTTTTGTTTGAGATGGCATTGCCTGGTGCTAGGTACTCGTGTGGCATAGATGCAACTTGTCATTTATCATCCCAAGTCTTGGTAATGCTGCGCATTCAGTGGGACTGCTTATTTTCTAAGGGGTCCGTCATCACGAAGCATCACCACTTCTGATATTATGGTGGTATAAAATTCTTTGATGAAGCAGTAAAAGTTGGTTAGGCCTAGGCAACTGTCGTGCGGAACTCCTGTAGAGATGACCTGGGACTGAGATGACTGACCTCCAATTACCACAACCATCTTCCTTTATGCTAGGTATGACTCCAACCAGTGGAGAATTTCTCCTTGACTCTCATTGACCTTCAGTTTTGTTTGGCTCCTTGATGCCATGATTGGTCACCTGAGGCCTTGGAGTCAAGGGCAGTCACTCTCCCCTCGTGTCTGGAGATCAGATCTTTTAAACATGTTTGGACCAAGGCCGCACTGAGGTAAGGAGCTGAGTGGCCCTGGCAGAACCCACACTCAGTATCAGAGAGCAGGTTATTATTAATCAGGTTCAGCTTGATTGCACTAGCCAAGATCCCTCTGAACATTCTGCTGATGATTGAGGATACAGTTAGTGGGCATTAATAGGCCAGATTGGATTTGCTTGGCTTTGTATACATAATCCATACTTGGGCAATTTTCCAACTTACTGATGTTACACCTTATTTGGAGTAACATATTAGAAATCCAGCCCCCATTCAAATGTAAGATTCAGGATGATGCTGGAGAATGACATACAATAATCCAATGTCTTCTAACGGGGCAAGAACAGAACCGAGCAGCATTGACCAAATTGAAATGTTGGCAGGAACCGTCGTACTTGAAGTTTGGGCTATCTTCAAAGAGGAGATGGTTTGTGTCAGTGAAGGTATATTTTCTCAAATGAGAAAGGAAGACCAACAAATCTAGAACTCCCTGGACGTCAGAGCAGGTATCTTGTTTCTTGATATCATGGAGAATGTGTTAAATTGGTTGAAGTCTGGAATTTATGATGCTGGGGACCACGGGAGGATATGGTAGATGATTTGGTTGATGATAGATGCAATTCTCCAGCCTTGTATTCTGCACTGTACTCAGGGTTCCCTTATCATTGAGGAAGGGGATATTTGTAGATCCTCCTCCTCTTGTTAGTTGTTTAATTGTCTTCCCACCATTCTCAATTGGATGCAGGGTTGCAGAGCGCTGACTTGATATGTTGGTTGTGAGATTGCTTAGCCTTGTCTACTACCTGCTATTTCCACTGCAAGTAAAGATAAATTCACTGTCGTCTTATCAGACCACAGGGCTGCCATCTCCTTGCAGGGAAAGAGAGTATACTGGTGTTTTAACCTGAGGGTCACCGTATCTCAGGTGAGCGGAAAGCTTGAGAAGGACATGGTTATCTCAGCCAGTGTGGCAATAGAACCCATTCTGTTGGCACCTCTCTGCATCCCGACAAGAAACGCAGCCAACTCAGCAAGTAGTCCTATCTTTTAGCTATACAAGGTTTTCAGCTCATTTTTGGATATGCGACTCCTGGCATGACCTCCTGCACTCTTCGTTGAAGCAGAGTTGGAACCCGAGCTTGATGGTAATGGTAGAATGAGAGATAGGGCAGGCCATGAGGTTACAGTTTGTGGTTGGATACAATTCTGCTGCTGCTGATGGCCCACTGTGCCACATGGGTGCCTAGTTTTGAGTTGTTAGAACTGTTCAAAATCTATCCCACCATGTTTGTACTAACAATCAACGTTATGGTAGGTACACTCAATGTGGAAACGGGAATCCTCTCTACAAGGGCAATGTGGTGATCACTCCTACTAACACTGTCACGGACAAATGCATCCGCAATAGGTAGATTGACGAGGACAATATCAACTATGTTTGTCCTTTTTAATGGTTTCCTCACCACCTGCCAGAGACCCAGTCTAGCAGCTATGTCATTTAGGACTTTGCCAGTTCAGCAAGCAGTAGTGATGCCAAGCCACTATTGATGATGGACATAGAAGTGTCCTACCAAGAATACATTCTGTGCATTTGCCACCCTTGATGCTTTTTCCAAGTGATGTCGAACCAGGACTAATTTACCAGCTAAAGAGGCAGAAAGTGGCAATCAGCAGGAGGTTTTCCTGTCCATGTTTTACCTCATGCCATGAGACTTCAGAGGGTCTGATGTCAGTGTTGCAGATGCCCACAGCAACTCTGCCCTAACTGTACAGCACTATAGCCCTTCATAAACTCCATCCTCAATATAAACATGATGTCTGACACATGCTCGGCACGCTGAAAGACTGAGTCAGCATTTTCTCTGCTTCAAGTTCAGTCCTCGGCATTCCTATTCCTCACTCTGTACCTCACAATTGGGTAAAGTCCTCATAAGACAAGTTGCATTTGCTGTTGCTCTGTGACGTTTCCAGGACTATTGGGAAGACTGTAAGCTGATCACAAAGTGACTTCTTTTACTGTCTTCTCGAGATATCTAAACATAAGTCTTTGATCCCAAGTTCGCTTGGAGAACAGCTATTTACAACTTTATATTGTTAACACTTTTCCAGCACTTTGGGAGACTTGGGGTCTACTGATTGTAGATTACAGATGGAGACTGCTGTTAATGCCTTGAAGCATAAATATCTTGCATGTCCCTTTCAATAAAACAATCTGAGTTTCCTTCTTTGGCCTTTAACAATCAAAAGTCCATCCATTACTGTCAGCCAAGCTCCATAAACATCATAATTGTAATGTATCTAGTATTCTCTTTTCTTCACTATAATTTTACAGAAGCAACAATTTTTTAACCACATCACTGTTTTAATTCACAATATATATTTAAATAACATCCAGAAAGTCAGTGATATTTAACATGCAATCTCGCTGAAGAGAAATGATTGCTATATCATAAACTGAAAATAATTTAAGGTTTTAATGTTCTTGAGCTATTCTACTGTCGGAAATGTAAAACAATATTTCTACAAATGGTTCTTATTATTACAACATTCTTTGAATGTTCTTTCAACTGTGAAGCCAGGAGAGTATCTGTAAATATTGAATTTAATGATTTTCTGAGTTTGAATGCATGAGAGAATGAGTTCAAAAGTAGCCAACCTGTTCTTTCAATGAATTATCGATGTATAAAGGATTACATGAATGCAGGCAGAGCAGTTTTAGAAAAGTTTCTGTGTAAGATTACCGAAATAGTATCCCTGAGGCAATATTAAATCAATCTTAATTTGCCTATATCAAGCTTGAAATTTGGTTCAATACTTGATTACGGATCCATTTTAACCAGAGACAGAATTAATGTAATCAGTCTCAGAGCTATATGCTGCCCTAGTCAATAACCTTGTGGCAACAGCATGTGTCAAATTTGTTTCATGTGGTGTCCTTTAAGGGAGAGATTTTTATCTCATCACCATGGTGATTTGAATCTAGGCTGTCGATGTGAAGGGTCAATGTTCAAACCACTGCTTCACTAAGATCCTTACTCTATGATTTCTATCTGCTTGTAGATGCATTGAGTTTTATGAGCCCTATGCCTAAATGCCACTTCATTTTGCCTGCAGTTGGAAATTTAATCATCTGTGTTGGTTTGCACTCTGTAAAACTAGTGATTGAAAGAGTTTCATTCATTCTGGACTTGCCAAATTCTGGTGAATTACATTCATCCTGCCTCTGTCTTGTCCACAGTAGCATTTGACCTTCATCTAGATGAGATCAAAGCCTCATTTCTGATTATGACAGATTATGGGCTAATGACACTTTTACCAAACTCAATAAAGTGCCATACACACTGAAGTAACTGACAGCCATCCATGAAAACATAAAACATCATGTTTTCCATTAAGTTTTATTTTGGGATGAATGTTATTCATCACATTGCAATGTGCATGTATGAATACTATAGACTGCAAGGCATATTGGAACGACTGTGATCTTTTAATTCCATTTGGATTTATTCTAAGTAGATGAGAACAGATGTTGGAATGCTTGAAGTTTAATTAACAGCTTGGTAATTGTTTCAGAATTTTTTTTTGTTAATGATCTGCTTATCTGGATTTTAGTACTTTTCTTCAACATATTATGTGTAGCCTGGTTACCTCAGAGAAACAATGTTCACCAATAATATACTTAATCTTTTATTGCTGTAATCATTATGAATAATCATGTCTATTTTGTCAAAAAAACCATGATTATAGTTTAAAATTAAGAATGGAAACCGCATTCAATATATTGCCAAACAGCAGGAAAGAAGTCGCAGAATGAAGTTATATGCTTTTACAATGTGACAGGCCAAATGACTGAATTTCTTATCATGTAATCAAGGCTCAAGTTGAGACTGATACTCTTATATTAATCTCTCTGAGTTGTCCATGACAGACATCTACGTTTCTATTCAACTTTTCTTCATTTCTCTCCGATAAGTATTAATAGAATCTCAGGTGCTGATAGCCTATCCACTTCATTCAAGTGACTAACATTGATGTACAACCCCTGACAGTGAGCGATAGAAACTAATTCAAATTTAGTGGGTAACGCTGTCAAGTGCATTTCAGCCTTACCCAATGTCTGAATGCATTTTGGGTCCTTACAGAGTAAACGTTGATTCCATCTCTCTGGGCTAAACGAATTTGATCCAAATTCTTGAAGTGACAAGACAATAACAGAAGTAGTCCATTCAGCCCCTTTAGTGCATTCTCTTGGCATTCAATAAAACCAAGCCAAATCTATGACATAACTTCAAAGGCTTTTTTTCAAATTATTAATCGCATCAGTTCACAATAATCTACCAGATTTAAAATTGTTTGAGCTTTAGTTACTACATGCAGGAGAGAGGTTCAAACTTGTCCCACACTTTGTGTATGATGATGTTCCTTTGATTTCATTTCTGAATGGTCTGTCTCCAATTTTTAGAAAATGCTCCCTGATCCTAGACTCCTCAAGCATGTTGTTCGGAAGAACGAAAAGGGACAACAAAAAATAAAGGGGATAGTTATCAAACAGTTATAGGAACAGACAGACCTGCAGGAGTGTGTTCACAAGCCATGAAAATGGCGAGGAGGCATGCACATGATGGACTTAGAATCATCGAATCCCTACAGTGTGGAAAAAAGCCATTTGGCCCATCGTAACAGTACTGATTCTCCTAAGAACATCCCATCTAGACCTAGTCCCCTACACTATCCGCACAACCCCACATTTACCATGGCCAACCCTCCTAGCCTGCACATCCCTGGATGCAACGGGGCAATTTTTAGCATAGCAATCTGCCTAACTTGCATATCTTTGGGCTGGGGGAAGAAAATGGAACACCCAGCAGAAACCCACCAGACATGGGAAAAAAACAACTTCTTGGCCTCTTTCTGTGCTGTCACCCCACTATAATTTGGAAAATATCTGCTCCTGACCTTTTTTTAAAGTCTGATTTCATAACCTTACACCAAAATCCATTTGCTACAATCTTATCCATTCACTTAAGCTGCCAATATCGTTTTATTATTTTAAGCTGCCATCTACTTTGCTTACAATGCTGTATATCTCTGTCTATCCACAGACAGCTATAACTCGCTTTCCATTCCATCTTCACAGTCATTAAGAAATACAGTGAAAACTTAGGTCCTAATACATATCCTTTAGAGGAAACCACCGGTTACATCCTGCCTATTAAATTGCCTCCCAAAAATCCCTAAGTTTTGTTTCCTCTGTCCAGCCAAACTCCTAACCAGGTTAATTTACCTTCAACTCCGTGAGCTTGTTATTGAGAGGGTTTCCCGAAATTCAGGTTTATTGGTCTTACCTCTTTGTCAGTGATTGTCATCATCGCCTATCAATTTTCTCCCCTTCCCTCATCTTCTGGCCTTCAGGGTTTCAGATGCTCAGCAATGCTATATTGCCAAAATGATTTCTTATTTCTATATGAGCTTTTAAATCTTAACAATGCCTTCCCAATTCATTATCAAATAAAGCAATTTTTGTGGTTCCATAAATCAATTGTAGTTCTCAGGAGGGATATGTTTTTGGCCACTGGACTTCTGCCTAGTCATTCTAAATCCCTGCAGAAGAATTTCCTGATTTTTTTTGTTTAATATTTGCCGTTTTTATGTCTGCCTCTCACATTTACCCTATATCACAAATATTATACGTTTTCTTGAGCTCATTTTTAACGTAGATTTTGCTGCTGATACCAGTCAACTCTATGGAGGGCCCATGCTATCTGTCTCTATCAGGTTATTAAATGTTCTTTTTCTGACTTAAGTGTCTTTGAGGAATGAATCTAAAGTAATTTTAGAAGTGTAACTAAATGGGTATGAGGGGAGATGGTATCTTTATTGTACACCTTTTTGTGTTTGATCTGGCATCATGGAATATTTTGGATATTCTTGTGGCTGCCCTTTTGTATGTTTGCGATACTTTTGGACAATCACGTCTGTTGCCCGGAGCACTGTGCATCATCCATTTAGGCTTTCAATATTATGAGAAATGGAATGTGTGCGAAACAGGACAGGAATGATAAGTGAATCTTTTGTGGAACATAACTGAAACAAGCAAGCACTTTTCATTGCATGGACCTCAGTGACCAGCTGACATGTCCAGATTAACTTTGGTACATGAAACATAGTCATAGTGTCAGACAGCACAGAAACAGACCGTTTAGTCCTACTCATCCACGCTGACCAAATTTCCCAAACTAAACTATTCCCATTTGCCTGTGCTTGGCCCATATCCCTCTAAATATTTTCTACTCATGTACCTGTCTAAATGTCTTTTAAATATTGTAACTGTACCTGCATCTACCACTTCATACCCCATTTGAGCCATCCTCTGTGTGAAAAAGATGGCCCTCAGGTCCCTTTTAAATCTTTTCTCCTTTCACCCTAAAATTATGCCACCCCACTCTAGGGAAAAGATCTTTCCTATTCACCTTAGTTATCCCCTTCGTGATTTCATAAACCTCTATGAGGTCACCCCTCACCCTCCTAAGCTTCAGTGAAAAACATCCCAGCCTATCCAGCCTCTCCTTATAACTCAAACCCTCCAGTCCCATTAACATCCTTGTAAATCTTTTCTGCACCTTCTCCAATTTAATAATATCCTTCCTATAGCAGGGCAACCAGAACTGTACACAACACCTCAAACGTGGCTTCACCAACATCCTGTACAAATGCAACATGACTTCCCAACTCCTGTACTCAATGGTCTGAGTAGTGAAGGCAAGCATGCCAAAAGCTTTCTTCACCACTCTATCGATCTACGATGCCATTTTCAAGAACCAATATACCTGAATGCCTTGGTCTCTCTGTTCAACAACTTTACCTAGGGCCCTACCGTTTTATATGTATAAGTCCTGTTCTTGTCTGTCTTACCAAAATGCAACACCTTATATTTATCTAAATTAAACTCCATTTGGCACTCCTCGATCCACTGGCCCAGTTAATCAAGATCCCATTATACTCTTAGATAACCTTCCTCACTGTCCACTACACCACCAATCTTAGTGTCATCGACAAACTTTCTAATCATGTTTCCTATTATTGTCATCTAAATTGTTTATAGAAATGACAAACAACAATTCCAGCCTCGGTCAACTATCTGTGTGGAGTTTGCACGTTTTCCCCATATCTCGGTGGGTTTCTGTCCAGTGCTCCGGTTTCCACCCACAGTCCAAAGATGTGCAGGCTAGGTGGATTGCTCATGCTAAGTCACCCATAGTGTTCAGGGATGTGTAGATTAGGTGCATTAGCCATGGGAAATGCAGGTTTAGGGGGATGGCTCTGGGTGGGATGCTCCTCAGAGGGTTGGTGTGAACTGGTTGGACTGAATGGCTCGTTTCCATAATGTGGGGTTTTATGATTCTATGAGTTGTCAGCAGACAGATCTCTATGCTAAACTGCAAGGACACCATGTCTTTTTTTTAAAGATGGCCTTAAGTTGTAGTTAATGGTTTGAGACAACATCTCACTATTGTCCTCCAGTCTTGATTCAACTATTGGCTAATGCTTGATCTAACAAAAAATGATTGCTTAGCTCAGTGCTTCCAAACTCATTGTCTTCCCCAATCGCACACCCACAATGTATACCAGCTTATCTATATCACATCTCCATCTACTGTGGCATCTCGGACACTCATGAACAAACTATGCATGTGAGGCTGGGAGGAAATGTACACTGTGAGTTTGGAAGTAATAGATTATTCATTCTAGGAAAGCATCAGTGCAGTTAACAATCAATGAAGTACAACCAACTTTGGCCATTAGTGACGCTTTTTATGAATAACCCCCATGGCTCAGCTATGGTGACCTGACCATGGTTGCTGTTATTGTCCATCCTCTGTCAAGGACTGACATTAATCTCAATGTTTTCAGTGACATGCTGAAATTTGCTGTGCTCCTCAGCCTGTGACATTTGTTACATATGAGATACTTTAGCCTCGAGTTGTGGGTTCTGCCCTGGTGAATGATATACCTGTGTTGTTTGATACTACATCCTTCAAATGTCTGTCATCCTCGGAGCAGTACATTTGCTCATCCGTTCCTCCTGCTGCTCCTCTGGCTTTGGCCTATTGGTGTCAGGAAAACAATTGCTCATGAATATGACACCCCTGCTTTCCTTTCACTTCACAGTTCTGCAATTGTTTAATTGCCAAAACCAGCAAATAACATTAAATATGCTATGGTGGTGAGGTCGTAGACTTGCTCATTGAACCAGTAATATTTAGTTGCAAATGTTTCGTCACCCTGCTAGGTAACATTGTCAGGCTTCACCTTCAACTGTGAAGCGTTGGTGTTCAGTCCAGCTCGTTAATTATATGCCTCAGTTTGTTGGGGTGTTTGGTACCACTTCCAGTTTTGTTTCTTACTGGATGTTTGCTGTGTCGGTTCCACAAGTATGTCATTCCTTAAAATTGCACCTCCTCTCAGTTGAATGTTCATATTATTCCTTGCCAGGGCATGTCCTCTTCAATATTATATGTGCTTCACCAGCATCTCAGAATCACAGAACTGTTGTAGTAGAGCTGGAGGCCATTGGGCCCAGAATATCTGAAGCAACTCTCCAAGTGAGCATTACGACTTTATGCTAACCTCCTGCCTTTTCCACATCCCCTTGGACATTGTTTCTGGTTTAAATAATCTCCTAAAATGCCTTTGAATGCCCCAGTTGAGCCTGCTTCCTCCATACTTCTGGGCGGCGTGATCCGGACTCAAAACTTTCAACGAGTGAAAACCAAATTCTCACATCACATTTGCTTAATTTGAAAATTGCACTTAGATCTGCCTCCTCTCACTCTTCACCTTTATATTCAAGCTGGAACATTTCCTCCCTATCAACTCTAGCCAGAGCTTACATGATTTTGAAATCTTCTGTCAGACCTCCTATTAGCTGCCTTCTCTCCAAAGAGAACAGTCCCAAGCCTGCCTGCCTATCCTCATAACTGAAGTTTCTCACCCCAGAACCATCCTTGTAAATCTATTCTGCATTTTCTCAAATGCATTCATATCGTACCTATAGTATAGTGCCTAGTAATACGCAGAATACTCCAGCTGAAGACTAATATGTCTGTGTGAGTACAGCTCTTGTACTTTATACCTCTATTAATAAACTTCAGTATGCAAGATATTTTATTATCAGCTCTCTCGACCTGTCCTGCTACTTTCTACCTGTCCTGCCACCTTCAATGATCTATGCACATATACACCCAGATGCCATTGCTCCTGTGTTCCCTTTAGGTTTGGGTCCCTTATTTTGTTCTGTCTGCCCATGTTGTTCCCAACAATACAAATCAATTCACAGTTTTCACAGAACTTCATCTATGCCTCCTACCTGCCCAGCCCACCAACTTGTCTATCTTGGAGAGGGTTCAGAAGAGATTTACCAGGATGTTGCCAGAAGTAGAAGGTTTGAGATATGGGGAGAGGCTGGGTAGGCTAGGACTTTTTCACTGGAGTGTAGGAGGTGGAGGAGTGACCTTTTAGAGGATTATAAAATCATGAGGGGTATAGATAAGGTCAGTAGCAATGGTCTTTTTCCTAGGGCGGGGGATTTCAAGAGTAGAGGATGTATTTTTAAAGTGAGAGGAGAAAGATTTTAAAAAGACAGGAGGGGCAATTTTTTTACACAGAGAGTGGTTTGTGTGTGGAATGAACTTCCAGAGGAAGTGATGGATGTGGATACGGTTATAATGTTTAAAACACATTTAGATAAATACAAAAATAAGAAATGTTTGGAGGGATATTGAACAAGCACAGACAGGTGGGACTAGTTTAATTTGGGATTCCAGTTGTCATGGACTGGTTGGACCAAAGGGTCTGTTTCCCTGCTGTATGACTCTATGTCCTTTTGGAGTTCTGCACTGTCATCATCTTCCATTGCATCAGGACAGAAGTGTAGGCCATCCTACCTTTGCTTGGCCCTCGCTCCCAGGCAATGTGCAGTCTCTTTTTTCCACCCTGTAAATTGGATGAGACCATTTTCATGACTGATTGATTGTGCAAACATTAGCAGCTGAGTTGGAAATCACACAAAAGAGCACTTCACACTTTCGCTGTCATGCTGACATCTAACCTGTCCTACAGACTAGGACAGATTAGATGGCTGTGCTGCCAACACTTTCTTCCCACGTTACATGGCCTGGGGTATCACAGGCACAAAAATGCTGGGATCTAATGATTTGCTCAATTATAAAGATGGTAATGAATTTGGCTGCCTCCTACAGGATTTTCTTTGCTGACTCACCCCTGATCCTTGTGGGTTCAGGACTGAGAAATGATCTCAACTTGCACTTCCATCCCGCTCATTTTGTTTTCAATGTAGAGGGAAGCTCTTTTAACGTGGAAAATTAATATTGGTAAGTTATCCTACAGCCCAGTGATATGCCTTATAGCCACCATTCATTTGATAGATTTGAATGCATGGTTAATGTTCTACTTACTACAATGAAACAATTTGTCATGATTTGTTGTGATTAGAAGGGTATTATTCATGATAATTGAACCAGACTTTATTATTTCCTGGTTTGGCTTGACAAAGAGCTGAATGACGTGTATGAGCTGCCATTATTTCCAAGCTCATCTAGTCTGTAATTTGAAAGTACAATACCCCTCACTTCTTTACGATTGAACTTTAATTTAAGTTCAGGGATGCTTCCAGTTTCCCTTTTGTTCGAATCAATAAATAAGTTACCACTAGTACAGGGGACAGATTATACATTATTGTATTACCTGAAGTGTTGTTATGTTATTAAATTTGAAATTACTTTCAGCTTGCTTTTGAGATTTTCACTTTCTTCAATGAAATTCCAAATCAATACATTTGTTTTTCACAGAAATATCTGGCTCTTCAGAAGAGATTCCCCTTGTTCGCTGGAGGCAGCAGTGGCTAGAAAATGGAACGTTGCTTTTTCATGTTCACCACCAGAATATTGCCCACCGTTTACCAGGGCTCATCCCAACCATCTATTCTCAAACAGATTCTGCTGAGGAAGAACTCCGAATCCTCCATATTTCTGTGATGGTCAGTTCCACTATTTTGACTGTTTATTCTAAATCATTTTCACCCCACCCTTTTCTAAAAAAAAGGTTAACACTTAACAATTTACATTCATGTGATATTAAGCTGAGGCGAATGTTGTTTGCACTGTGAGATGTGTTTTCATAATCGTCTTGGTATTGCAAGGACAATGTTTGGATAAATTATGTTGCAAGGGTTATCAATGGTCATGTACTTAATTCATTCAAAGTACCTGAAATTTGGCAGATCTTGCAGTCTTTACGGTTTAAAGAGATATTGATAAAGGGTAGAACTGAGAGGTTAAACATACGCATCTAGTGTTACCGAAAATCTTCTACTGATCAGTGATTGTACAATGATCAACGTGTTATTGTCCTTTTAATAATGGAAAGTAATGACTCATCTCTACTGATGTGCTGAACTATGTCCTCAGATATATGGGGGTAGATCTTTAAATACTTCCATTAAGCGTTCTTTCATGATATTGACTGATACGGAGAAGACATCAAGTTCTGTCAAAAGAATAGATGTTCTGACCTTTCTAGAAAAGGATAATGGATCACCCCAATTTTTGCTAATTAAATATCAGTGTGCACAATCTATTGGGGACTGCTTTCCCCATTTGTTTTTAATCTGGAGCAATTGTATTCCCTGGTCTGAATGATGGCCAGTCAAGTACTTACGATGGCCAGTCAAGTACTTGCATTTAACAAATGTTTGCATAACTGCTAAGTGAAAATCATCATTATTTACATAGCCGTAGCAATTGAAAGAATTGGTAAATGATAGACATGTGACCTGATGCTTATTAAAAATTAGATTGACACAGTGGATGAGTTTATCAATCTTATACAAGAACAATGTAAATATAGCCTTTGCATGTATCTCTCATCAAACTGACTGTGGTGGGAAAACCAAAACCAAGTACATGTTGAGACTTGGCACAGATTGGATTTGGATACTGCTAGGTAGTTTGTCTTGGATGGGTTAAGGGAATTTGCTTGAGCAGTTAATGCCTTTTTTTTCTTTTTAAACTTCTCTATTACCTTAACAACAGCGAACAACAGAAAACACAATTGCATTTTTGATGTAAAATTATAACTGACAGTAAATTTGTCGGCAGAAATGTTGCCATTTTGAATAGTACAGTTGAGTTTGTCATAAAAACCTGGAGGTAAATCTTTTGGAAGAGCAGTGCTTTGGAGTTGAGGTCTTTACATTTTCAAATCCCAGCGGAAAGACAGGTTTTTATTTTACTTTGCAACTTTATTTTTCGGTGACATGTGAGACTTTTTTTCATGAAGTATTCTGACCTATTATTAAATTTTAAATAGTTGTGTGCTCTTGCATTTGCTGCTTTGCCAGTTTATTTGCTTTAAGTCCTCAACCGGTATTAATGTTAATGCCTTAAAGGGAAACAAAATGTTCTGATATTGAGGTGAAAGTTAAATTGAGGATTCTTTAGTCTATTTTGCTGAAGACGAGGGCTGCTTTTTGCCTAGTGACAGGTACATGCTTGTGTAGCCTCCCCTTGTGAGGAAACTGTTGGCTCCAGAAGGAGCTTGATCAAGTAGGTAAGAACCATTTACCCTCCAACAGAGTTTATAAAGCCACATTCATTCACAATGAGTAAATTCATTGCTCATTTTCAAAGAGGTACCATGAAATATTTGGACAAGACTACAGGGTGTTCATAAAAGCTTGCAAAAGATTCTTTAAGTTAACATTTAATCTTAATTAGCCCGCAGGAGGAAGACCTCACCTAGATTTTGGCTGTACATTTTGAAGAAGTCAGGAGGATCTGGCAGAAATCATTATAATGCTGGAGTGTTGAAAAGCAGAACATTTTGTGTGACAGTATTAAATTATGTTCAAACACATTCTGGAAGCGATGGTGGTTATTTTACTTTCGCCACTTGGAATTAATTTGGCTGTGAAGATTACACTCAATGAGATCATCCATTGATTTTAATAGGATGAAGGCTGAACAAGTTCTGTAGGAGCAGCAATGTACTCTATCACATTACTGTCCAGGCAAAGGTGGCGAATGCGCTTGTTCTACAGTGCCTCTGGTACTTCAGAGGTGTGTGTGTGTGTGTGTGTGTGTGTGTGTGTGTGTGTGTGTGTGTG
>JAHRHZ010000100.1:2798274-2892057 GCA_024137785.1 Ginglymostoma cirratum
GTGTGTGTGTGTGTGTGTGTGTGTGTGTGTGTGTGTGTGTGTGTGTGTGACACGTTAGGTGAAGTTAGAAGACAATGTCAACTAAGAAATAAAAGGAATGATAGATTGATATGCAGTGTGCAAGAAAGGTCAGAACTGGTGTATCATAGGAAAATATGGAATTGTTTTTTGAACTGCTATCAGACATCATTATCATATGATATTGTAATAACCTTACTCAAGACATTGACTTCAAATATGAAGAGTTCATGTTGCCAGTTTATTGTTTGTAAATTGAGAAAAGCCAAATCTGTGAAGCATACATTTCTTAAGATGATTGCTATATTCACATTCTACATTAAATTCAAACCACCTAAGATGCTGTCATTCAAAGCTGACTTTTGCTTTAAAGAAGTAAATTGAAGTGTTAGAAGTCTACAAATGAATGGCATTGCGAGTTTTTGATTTAAGGCAACCATGATCACTTTTGGAATGAAAATCTCGATGTTCAAACATGCCTTCAGAATTGTCTGCCTCTTGATGAACAATCACACGCTTGATGCAACATTAACAACGTGAACTAAGGTTCTATCAAATTCCTCATGAAGGAAGGTATTGGTTTAGTCTGTAAAAATAAAATGAAAGAAATGTGGATGCTGTAAATCAGAAACAAAAACAGAAATTGCTTGTAAAACTCAGCAGGCCTGGCAGCATCCATGGAGAGAAATCAAATTTAACATTTCGTATCGAGCGACCCTCCCTCAGTCCTTCTTTTCCAGTAACTTCTGTTTTGGTTTAATCTGTGTCAGCTTTCCTGTGTTTCAACTGAATAGATCCTCCTTAACAGTGAACCTTAACATTGCCAAGTTACTTTATCACTAGGTTAAACTCAATTCATTTCATACACACGTCTTTGATCATAGGTGACTAGGTAATGAACAAGAAGTGATGGGAATGAGAACTCAATGTTTATCTTATTGGAACATCTTACATCCATTTTGTTTACATTCATCTGAATATGACAATATGGAAAATAACTGGAACTCTGCACCCAAATCCCACTTCCTGTCCTCACAAACATCATTTCCCCATACAGCTGCAGACTAACTAAATGCACCAGCTGCATTCCATTACGACATGTTCAATCCCCCTACTACCTCCTTTCAATTTTGTCATCCCATGAGGATCAACCTTCCTGAACATCATCCACCAGTCATTATCCCTTAAATCAAGTGATAGGAAGTCACGAACAAGTTTCTTCTGACAAGCCCCGTTCTACAAAAGGCAGTTTCTGACCTACCTCTGCAGCAAAGGTCCTTGATAACCATGTTCAGGATGAACCAGGGCTCCTGCACAGCCAACTTCCATCAGAATAATTTCAATGAAAGGTGCTAATGTACTCCAAAGTGCAGCATTAAAGTGTAGAAATGTTCCTTAAGTGGATCGGAGATGTGCCATAATAAAGCAGTGAGACCAGTACATGTTGGATGCCAAGATCCAGGGAAATGGGGTGGAATGGTTGCTGCACATGCAGTTGTTGTCCATTACCCTCTCTGGGTCAATACCAGTAAGCACAATGATGACAGCCTGTCCTGTTACTGCAGTCTACTTCTTTATTTATCTCCTAGTTGGCTTAATGCTACCGCATCAAACATAAGACCATAAGACCATAAGACATAGGAGTGGAAGTAAGGCCATTCGGCCCATCGAGTCCACTTCGCCATTTAATCATGGCTGATGGGCATTTCAACTCCACTTACCCGCACTCTCCCCGTAGCCCTTGATTCCTCGCGAGATCAAGAATTTATCAATCTCTGCCTTGAAGACATTCAACGTCCCAGCCTCCACTGCGCTCCGTGGCAATGAATTCCACAGGCCCACCACTCTCTGGCTGAAGAAATGTCTCCTCATTTCCGTTCTAAATTGACCCCCTCTAATTCTAAGGCTGTGCCCCCAGGTCCTAGTATCCCCACCCAAAGGAAACAACTTCCCAGCGTCCACCCTTTCTAAGCCATGCATTATCTTGTAAGTTTCTATTAGATCTCCCCTCAACCTTCTAAACTCTAATGAATACAATCCCAGGATCCTCAGCCATTCATCGTATGTTAGCCCTACCATTCCAGGGATCATCCGTGTGAATCTCCGCTGGACATGCTCCAGTGCCAGTATGTCCTTCCTGAGGTGTGGGGCCCAAAATTGGACACAGTATTCTAAATGGGGCCTAACTAGAGCTTTATAAAGTCTCAAACACATCAGTTTAAAAATAAAACTGCCTCAGACTCACGGCTTATGTATTACCCGCAATAAGGGAGAACTGGCCAGGCTTCGGTCTCTCAGTTGGGTCTGTCCTTCCTCGCTGAACTCCGAGCTTGGGTCCTGCTTTTATGATGGTTGCTCCTAGGTTACACTGCCAAAAGCTTTAAAACACTTATTTTCAGGTATTTTCTCATGAATGTTCCAGAAGCTCTTGTCCGGGACCCTTGTAGCTCTAAGATCTTCCATGTAAGGGCTGTAGAGACAAGTTACATCTGTTTAATTGTCTTCTTTCCTGCCTTGACAATCACGAAGGTCAAGCAGCCCCTATCACCAGATTCTTGCTTAATGAACAGTGCCTGGTTCTGTCTTGCACAGTAGGCTATTTTCCTTTGAAGTTGGCTACATCTTCCCCATCATCCTTGCAGAGACTTCACTGTTAACCACTATAGAAATTAAAATGCAGCAATACGGGTACAGAGACTACCCTGCGATGTTGACGCTAGAAGTCTAAGATGGAAATCTGGAGGCATGAACAGTGAGCTGGAGTAACCAGGTTACTGCTGTGTGTTCAATGTTGGGAATTCTCAGTATCTAGCAGTATGAGAGAAGAGGCAATAATGAGTGTGATAATAAGTGCTCCATGAAAATAGGCCTCTTGCTGCCATCTCGTAAGAATCCATCTCACAATCCAACACTTGGTTGCAAACTGAGACTTTTTGATCCTAACATCAAGAACAGCCTGCTGGACATTTCACTGATTTTCTCATTAGACATCACTGTTCAGGGGCAGGGAAGATTTTGTCTAACGCTTTTGGTATCAATAATTGTGATCCTTTCTTGTAAGGTCATTGTAGAAAATCATGTGGTTCACGCAAGTAATTCGAGGAAATCTGCAATCCTCACCTGGTCAGTGAATTCATAGACTCACAGCAATATTTCAACCTAAAATGCCCCCTGAAATGATGTACAAAGCCACTCAACCATCAAAAAGTAAATTCAGGGAGACTTGGATTTAAATAGCACTTTTTTGACCACCAGATGTCTCAAACTGCCTTAAGGCCAATTAAGGACTAACAAATTGTAGGTGTTATTGTACTCTGGAAACACGGAGGTTAATTTGCGCATAGCAAACTCCCAGAAACATCAATGTAAGAATGACTAACTGTGATGCTGATTGAGAGAAAACTATTAGCCAGGACAGCTTTTACAGATGCACCATAGAAAGCATTCTATCTGGGTGCATCATGGCCTGGTATGGAAACTGCTCTGCCCAGGACCATAAGAAACTACAGAAAGTTGTGAACACAACCCAGACCATCACACAAGCCAACCTTCCATTCATTAACTCTATGTGTACTTCTCAATGCCTCAGAAAGGTAGCCAACATCAATGAAGACCCACCCCAGTTAAAATCTCTTCCGACCTCTTCTGTCAGGCAGAAGATACAAAAGCTTAAACATACGTACCAACAGATTCAAGAACAGCTTACTCCCCGCTATTATTAGACTTCTGAACGGACCTCTCAAATTTGAAATTGAAGGTTGATCTTGCTTCATGTGCACCTTCTTTGCAGCTTTAACTTTGCATTCCTCACTCTGTTCAGTCACCCTACAATCTTTGTATGTTATGATCAGCCTGTACTGCATGCAAAACGAAACTTAGGGACATGTGACAACAATGAATCAAATCAAATCGAATCAAAGCCAGGGATCACTCTTTTGTGTGTGAGTGTGAAATAGTGCCACGGTATCTTTCTGCATCCATGAGAGCAAAGGTTCATTCAAAAGGCAGCATTTCTGACAGAGTGGCACACTGGGATATCAACATTGGTGTTTGTGCTGAAATCTTTGGATTGGGACTCGAACACAGGATCTTGTGACTTAAAGGCAAGGGTGCTCCCAACTGATGCTCAGCTGCCATTTGGGCAGTGGCTCACCACCTGAACCTCAATAGTAATGCCAGATGGGCAATAAATGTTGCCCTTGCCAGGGACACCTGCATGGAAAACAAAATGCAGAATCTCTGAATTACCTAGTTTTCCTCCTTTATATGCAAATATTAACAACACTGCTCTTGTTTTTCATTGCAGTCAGCTGGCTGTATATTGAGGCAGCAATTCTTCTGTTCTGAATAGCTCAGTACTATGCCAATGAGTGGATTTATTCATTTAGCCTGAGAAAAGGTGTCCTTAATTGAGTTGAGCTCTTTTCACATGGTGACTGACTTACCTTTCCAATCAGGCTTAGCTGAATATAGTTTGCTTGAATTTATTTAATATGTTGTTTGAGGCTGTAACTTACCAGGGGGAAAAAAACATGAGACATGTTAATATCCCTCTGACTGATTATTCAGTCTTTTATTTGGAAATCTGCAGAAGCTGGAATTCCCCAAAGATAAACTCTTCAAATGAGATCCTTTGGATGAATAAAACATTTGTAACTGCTGCATTATACTTTTTCCTGATTTTAGGTAGTAACTGAATGATTAATGTGTCACTACACAATACTCCTGCAGTAATGGTACAAAGCAGGAAAGGGTAGCGACTGATTCAATAGAGATATTGTAAAGCCATGCAAACATAAAGTCAAACAGGTGGAACACTGCTATCTTTGAGTCAAAGAAATTGTATTAAATACTTCTTTCTAAGGCAAAAAAAAAAGAAAATGGTATTAGTTAAGGGAAACCATTATTTATTGCCAAAACATTTCGTGCTAAATAAACATTTTTAACTGAAAAAATAGCCTTATTTACTTTTACTTCTAATTAAGATAATCCTCATATAATCTCTGTGTCAGACAGAAAGAAAATTAATTATAACATTTCAAACACGTCAGTATCTTGAACACACCACCACACTATTTTATATTAAATGTAATTTCTTCACTGCCTGTGTGCTAACATTGTTACGAAAATAGGTTATAACCTGCAAGCTGTAAAGAAAGAGAGAGAATTAAACCAACAATTTTCACAACCACTAGATGTCTTAAAGGTTTGATAGGGCATAGATGTACTTTTTGAGTTGTATCCATTGTTGAAATGAAGAAAATCTAGCAAGAAATTTGCACTCAATAGACCCCGACAAATAGCATATGTGTGTACAAATCAAGGGCAAGAGTAGGCTATTCAATATCTCTAGCCTGCTATGCTATTCAATAAGACCATGGCTGATTTGATTGTGGGGTCAACTCTACCTTTCTGCCTCACCCCAGGATAACCATTGACACTCTTTCAAAATATTCATGACACTGTTGTATTTTGGGTGAAATCTGTCTTGCTGCTCAGTCGCCTGCCATGTGTGTGCAACTCATCGTGTGGCAAGTTTGCTGCTAGTATCCTCTTGGCCTGTTGTTACCTACAGGGCTGCTTGGTCTTGTAAAGAAAACCATTTACTAGTCTAAAACGTACTTCCATATTAAGCAAGAAGTAGTTTATGGCACGGTGGCTCAATGGTTAGCACTACTGCCTCCTCAGAACCGTGAAGCCTGGTTTAATTCCAGCTTTGCATGACTATCTGTCTGCATGGATTTTACACGTTCACCCTGTCTCTTAATTGGTTTCCACCGGGTGCTCTGGTTTCCTCCCACAGTCAAAGATGTGCAGGCTAAGTGGATTGTCCATGGGAAATAAGGATTACAGGGATAGGATGTAGAGTGGGGTGTGGGTCTGGGTAGGATCGGCGCAGATTTGATGGGCCATAAGGACTCTATCTGCACTGTTAGGATTTTATGATTCTAGACCAGAAGTTAATTGAGCTGATGGACATTGTTACAGAGATTCCTTCAGGGGAACCTGCATGTTGCATCTTATTCCTCCAAGATCCTCAGTTGGTTCACCATTGAGTAACCCTTTCAGACCCTTCCACCACAGTCACTGCCTCCAAAAGTCTTTAGGGAGCTTTCCAATTTCTGAACATTCTAAATCCTCTGACAGAAAACTGTCCTCCTTCCTTGTCAGTTCAGCAAAAGATTTGTTTTTTTAAAAAAAGTTTGCAAGGTGAAAGTGACCAGATAACTCACATTTTATGAAGCTGGTTAAGAGGTGAATATTGTTCAGGACACCAGAGGCAAATTTCTTCTTTGATATTATGCATTGGAATCTTTTATATCCACCTAAGCAGACAATGGGACCTCAGCTTAAAATCACATCAAAAGATGAGACTTCCAGCAGTTCAACACTCCTGAAATCAGTGCTGATTTTGAATGTTCAAATCCTGGACTGGGACTTGAACCTTCAGATTCAGAGGCGTGTATGCTACAATCAGGCCACAGCTGATAGGAGCTGCTAGACTAATTTGGTGATTAAGAAGTTGCTTTTAAGCTATTGGTGAAATAAATGAATATGTTACTGCTGTGAAGAGAGAAATAAAGCATGTCAGTTTCAGTATTATTAAGTGATTTTTGCTTTTGGCTAATGTAAGAAGTGGTATAGTGATAAGCAGAGTTAGTTTTTTAATGTGGTTTCTTTTAATGTTTTGCTTGTTTAGTATTATTTTAAAATGAATTTAGAACCTTCATCACTGGAAAATTACCTTCTGCGTGTTTGGTTTCTTTAAGTGAGAAGAATTTTAATGGAAAGTGTCGTTACTTGGGAGAAAAGAATTGTCATTTGCTGTGTTCTGAGTATCATCTTATGCATGCTTTAATGATTGTCACTTATTACTGATGATTTTTAATGACTTCTTATGACTGATTAACCTCTTTTCAACATTCCCGATTAGTCATAACAAAAGTTTAAGTTCACTTCTTAACACGTTGCAATATGTTTTTGCCAATTAAAATGTAATTAACTTCTTTTCTTACCGCAGTGAGGAGCCAAGTTTAAAAAAGAGCAATTTTAGTATTTGCTAATGGCAAGAAAGTTACTAAAGACAAAATGTCAAGTATACAAACTTAGGAAAATCACTGTCTATGTCTTTCAGAAACCCTCTCATGCAAACATCTGTTAATCTTATTACCTTCAACTACTAAATATTTAACATGTATTGATGGAAACTATTAAATACTGATAGGTTCCTCCTTTTTACTTGCTCTAAGCTGTACTGATAAGTAAACCAAACCAAAAACTGTTCAGAGGTTTCTGTGACTCAATGGTAATTTTCCTACCCTGGTCCAGAAAGTCCAAGTCCCTCTTCAGGCTACAATTACCATGAAGGTATATTATAACACATTCAAGCAGGTTGATTTGAAAGTGTCACTCATAAGATGTAAAATGATAGTACTATATATTACAGTCATATAATCAGTTTTTACCTGTATAACTGCAGCTGCATGAAACTTTCGTTAGGCCACATTCGAAGTATTGTGTGCAGTTCTGGTCACCACACAATAGGAAAGGATGTGGAGGGTTTAGCGAGAGTGCAAAAGAGGTTTAACAGCATGTTGCCTGGATTGGAGTGTATTAGCTGTAAGGAAAGGCTAGACAAACTTGAGATAAAAGGTACTGCAGATGCTGGAGAATCCGAGATAGCAAGCATGGGGCTGGATGAACACAGCAGGTCAAGCAGCATCATACGAAACGTCAAGTTTTCCTGCTCCTATGATGCTGCCTGACCTGCTGTGTTCATCCAGCCCCTAGCGATAACATGCTTGTTATCGCTAGACAAACTTGAGTTGTTTTTGCTAGACCATTGGAGGCTGAGGGGCGATCGGATAGAGATCTATAAAATTATGACAGGGTGTGTAGTCAGTGTATTTTTCCAAGGTTGAAAATGTCAGATATGAGAACGGGGCGTGGAGGGGGTTGGTTTAAGGTGAGAAGGTTAAGTTTAAAGGAAACACGCATGTCTAGCTTTTTATGCAGAGGGTGGTAAGTGCCTGGAATGCGCTGCCATGGAAGGTGGTAGAAGTAGATATGATAGCAACATTTAAGCTGGTTTTGGACAGACACATGAGCAGGCAGGGAAAAGACAGATATGGACTGTAATAGGATTAGTGTAGAATGGTATCGTGATCAGCATGGACTTGGTGGGCTAATGCGCCTGTGCTTTTCTGTTGTATGTTCCTTGTTAACATACTTCATACCTCCTCCATCTTGAAAACCAAAATAATTTTCAATGTGATTACAACACGAATCTTAGATAACAAGCATGGGGCTGGATGAACACAGCAGGTCAAGCAGCATCATAGGAGCAGGAAAGCTTGACGTTTCGGGCCTAAACCCTTCATCAGAAATGGGGGAGGGGAAGAGGGTTCTGAAATAAATAGGGAGAGAGGGGGAGGCGGATAGAGGATGGATAGAGGAGAGGATAGGTGGAGAGGAGGCAGACAAGTCGAAGAGGCGGGGATGGAGCCAGCAAAGGTGAGTGTAGGTAGGGGGGTGGGGAGGAGATAGGTCAGTCCAGGGAGGACGGACAGGTCAAGGGGGCGGGATGATGTTAGTAGATAGGAGATGGGGGTGTGGCTTGAGGTGAGAGGAAAAACAGGTTAGGGAGGTGGAGATGAGCTGGGCTGGTTTTGGGATGCGGTTGGGGGAGGGGAGATTTTGAAGCTTGTGAAATCCACATTGATGCCATTGGGCTGCAGGGTCTTGCCTTGTTTTAATAATTCATGAAGTATCTCTCTTCAATTTCTTCAGACAAGAGCTTCTCATTGTAAAGCAATCCGATTAACTGTTGACTTGCATCCACCCATTTTACTTCAGTAGTTTTTTTTTAATCTGATATCACTTTTACACTCGCAGTATCAATATTCAAGCTCTTCTGCAATGCTGTTTGTCAGGTAAGTGTGGCCCCAAGAAGAAACATATCAACGTAACATGCTATAGACTCATTTCTTTCATGACTAACGCTCATCTAGAATTTCCTTTAAAGTTCTCAATAAACACTTTGCCATATCCATCCCTTGTATCAGTTCAAGTATTTCCATAGCTAAGGTTCTTTTATCTATTCTTCATTTGTTTCAACTCCCATTCCGAATGTAGAGTCTTTTCCATTTCTTTCCACTAAACATGCAATGAATCCTGCTGCACTTGCCACTAAAAACAGCTAATGTCATTCCATTTGGCGTGGGAATCTGAGCGCAGACTGCTCTGAACTTAATTTCATCAATATGTTATTTGTTCTTAGCACTTGGCCAATAGTCACGTATTTCAGCCAGGTGTTTTTATTATAAATTTAATAAAACTTTTCTAATCAACCTGTTCAGGGATGTTATTACACACCTTGGGAGCAGGTGGAACTTGAATCTGGCTGCCACGGTCCGGGGTAGGGATACTATCACTGGGCCATAAGAGGACCATCAGCAGAGTTCTTTTTAGTTTAACCTATTTAACCTAATTTTATAGTCAACCTGTTCAGAGATGTTATTACACACCTCTGGAGCAGATGGGACTTGAACCCAGTCCTCACATTTCAGGGGTAGGAACATTACCACTTTACCCTAAGAGGACCTTCACTGGAGTGTTTTATTCTAACAGATCACAGCGCACATCTGGACTAATTTATGTCCATAAACAGTTTGATTGCCCATTAAGGTTGTCAACTAGTTTTTCATTGTCAAGTGACAGTAGGAACTGCAGATGCTGGAGAATCTGAGATAACAAGGTGTAGAGCTGGATGAACACAGCTCTGAAGAGGGGTCTAGGCCCGAAACGTCAGCCTTCCTGCTCCTCTGATGCTGCTTGGCCTGCTGTGTTCATCCAGTTCTACACCTTATTATTTCATTGTCAAGTCTTCCTTTTGTCAGGCTCTCACCCGTTTGAGGATTCTGTTAACATTCTCCATGGTTGGAGTGTTGATTCGTCCTTATTCCTAACTTAGTTTAATGTCCAACCCCATATATTTATCAACTCACAAAGTCTGATTTCTGCTTTTGAACTCTTTATCCTTTTAGCTATCAGTAATTTTTCAAATGCCCCGAACCATTCCCACACAACCCTGTCTGTATGCTTTAAGAAAATGCCTCTAACTTTTAAAATTTGGTTGGCCCACTGACATGTTTTGGAGCATTTTGTCAATCATAGCTTGATTTCACCTCATTCCATGCTCCGCATATAACATCATTGGGCCTTCCTCATTGAAGATTTGTTTAACTGTGAATGGATTTCACTGGCTACTACTTCAGTACTGATGAAATCATTTACCCACTGCCATCTTTCACGGAATGATTACTCTTTTTACTGATTTCATCATCAAAACGTGGATGAGGAGAAGTTCCCTATTCTTTGATCTTGCTTCAGTCTTACTGAATCCATGCAATGCTTTAACCAGTTCAGTCCACTCCACTCCACATAGTGTGGATATATACCTACTATTTAGAGCTCCACAACTGAATGAATCTGCTGCTCAGATGCAATACTCCAACACACTGACTTTTGTACATATACTGAGAGTGCCAGATGCATTACTGCCTTGGTAAATTATGTTTTTGGAAGACTGGAAAGGATTATGTAAGGGGAAGAAAGTAAGTGTGTCATTGGTCAATAGAGAGAACTGCATGAAGACCGAACAGGCATAAAGGTATACCAATCAATTGTTAAGCCTTTGGAGAGGGTGCAGACGAGGCTTATTATGATGCTGTGTGGATTAGAGGATATGAGCTACAAGGAAAGGCTGGACAAACTAGGGTTGTGTTCACTGGAGCAGTGGAAGATATGGGAGACCTAACAGAAGTTTACAAAATTATGAGAGGCACAGGCAGGGTTGACAGAATCTTTTACCCAGAGTTAAAATGTCTAATAATAGAGAGCATACGTTTAAGGTCAGAGGGGCAAGTTCGACGGAGATGTGAGGGACAAGTTTTTTACATCGAGAGTGGTAGGTGCCTGGAACGCAGGTTAGTGGTGGAGGCAGATACAATAGGGATGTTTAAGGGGCTTTTAGATAAGTACATGAACAAGCAAGGAATGGAGGAATGTGGACCACGAGCAGGTAGAAAGGATTAGTTTAATTTGGTGTCAAAGGACCTGTTCCTGTGCTGTATTGTTTGATGTTCTATAATTTTAGAAAGAACAGAACAGAGTAAGTGAGAGAGGAGAGGACAAGCGATATTGATGGAGGAAATACATGTTGGAGGAAGTATTGCAATGTGTAGTCGAAGAGTTTGGACAAACTGAAGGTTAAAACTATAGTTGTCACGTTAGTAGAATTGCATTCCACACTCCCCAGTGCTTGGGAGGGAAATAGAAGAGGAAACATGCACAGAAGAATAGATATAATACTTTTGTTTTTATGGCATCTCATTAAATGACGTTATTTGCAACTTGGTTAGAATAAAAACAACACAAGGGATGTTGCTAGGAAAGGAATAATTGCTTTTCTTAATTGTCCTGGAGAAGGTTGTGGCGAGAGCCTTCTTGAATTACAACAGTCTTTATGGTGTAGGTGAACCCCTCAGGGCTGTTGGGAAGTGAGTTCCTGTGTGTCCCAAGCTACTGAAAGAATAGCAGTACTGTTCTGAGCCAGGAAGGATTCTGCCTGATAAGAGGAAATGAAAAATGTGAAATAAAAGTTGAAAAGTTCATTAAAGCAAAGTACTGTGGATACTGGAGATCTTCTGAAGAAGAGTCATATTGCAGTCAAAACGTCAACTCTGTTTCTTCCTTTACAGATGCTGTCAGACCTATTATGTTCCTCCAACACTTGCTGTTTGAGAAATTGGTCATGATTTCATTGGTGCAGTGTAGGTTAAATGATAATTTAATAGATGTTTAAAGAGGTATTAGTAAAATATCATTAAAATCTTTCTTCTTCCCAGTGATGAAGGGGGCTAGAGTGACATTGTGTAGGTACAAGGTAAGGCACAGAGAAAGCTTTGTTTGAAGAGAATGTTAATATTTAAGAATTAGGTGAGATTAGTGTTTGAATGATTGAGGATTAAAGAGATATGGGAACGAGACAAGGGCATGGAATTAGGACAAATAAAGACTTAAAAAAGAACTTGTTAAGCCATATGGCCAATTTCTTGCAAGAAAGGTCTACTTTAATTCATAACAATGGTAGGAAAACATAGTGTGCAGAGTCTGAGTGATTCACTTCAGTAATGTTTTCTCAGAATCAATACTGAAGCATAAAGCCATTTTGGTTACAACAGGCCAATCCGATATAAATTTTTGGATTGGGCTATCCCTTTGTGGTAGCGACTGCAAGTGTAATTGAATATTTGGCCATTTTTGCAACAATTGTCATAACAATTAGAACAAAGTTTTGCCTTTCACCATGAATATAGCCCCTGTTGGCAAAACTGCTACCTGGTACAGTAAATGCTGACGTCCATTGGAATAATGTGGCATCAAGAGTCTTAAAAAGATTGCCAGAGGGAGTTCAGTTTCAAAGGGGTTGAAATGCCACCTTACTGAGTATGAACTTAATCGTAAGGTAGAAACATAGTTCATCAAACCCAGCACAAATACAAAAGTATGGTAAATATGTTTGCTCACATGCCAAAATCTAATTTTCTGATGCCATTACAGCAGTTGCATTCCAGATGATATTTTCAAAATCTGATAGAATCATTGTATTATGTAGACAATTGAATTCTAAATACATAGAGCACCTTTTTAAAACCTTCAATTCTGTTTGCATCTAAACGTAATCCATCTCTAATTTACTTTTTGAGAGGAGTTAATCAGTATGACATCAATTTACTCCATAGCTGCAACACTGCAAGAGAACAAAATGTTTCAGTTACTGAGACATAGTTTTGTAAAATAATTTGTTTACATCTTAAATCAGAAGCGAGGTTAATAGTTGCTGCAGACACAAATGCTCAAGGTAATCTAATATCTTTGCATCTAAAATAGTTGTCATTTTTTAGGTTATTTAGAAGTATATATTATTTTGGTCGACGGTGAAATGCATATCTCTCAACAGATAAGTTAATTTTCATTCAAACGTTTTCAGTTAATACAACTGTCAGGTGAGAATCTAGTCAGAAAGTGTTTAATTGAAGTAGAACTTCAGATCATTTGAAATGATAAGTTTATACAAAGTTGGCAGATGCTGGTTAGATGTTGTCTGTATTTTGGACATCCATGGATTAACAACACTTTACCCAAGTATTCTTGTTAGTGAGGAGGACAAAGGGACGCAGAATTCAGTCCATGGTACAAGCTGATTTTATTAATAAAATATTCCTTATTAATACACTGTATGAGCATTTCTCAAATCCCACAGTATTTACTCTCTATCTCATTCAATCTGTCTGAGAAAGGATATTACATGGAACAATCTACATATTTGAGTTGGGCTGTTGAATTTCCTTCCTGTCCGATGTATGGTTGGCTCTGATCTACGGAGGTGGGTCTCACAGGTCAGGGCAGATCTTCTCCTGCATCTTCTTGGGTCACCACATGATCTTCTGCCACAATTCTTCCCTGTGAGTCTTCACTGAGAAAGTGACTTCTAGAGGCATGGCTCTTATGCCCCCTCATCCTCCACAATGTTCTGTGGCCTTTGGCCAATGGGGTCAGTAGCTGGGTTCTAGTCATCCAACGGGGTTGTGCCTTCATAGTTGCCATCTTGGGCAGAATAAAGTGCACGTGCTCAGGCAGTCAAGATGCCTGAATGTCTGATCAACACTTTCCAATAAACAACTCTTGGGCTGATTGTAACTGGATCCCTTTGAATCTTTGTAACCTTTTGTTTCCGTTGTTCTCTGCAGCCATCAGCTGTTGGCTGTTGTTTAATTTAAGGTTTGGCCAGTTTTCTGCTGCAGGTGATTTCTCATGCTGTGAGTGAAGTTAGAATGTCCAATTTTGTATCCATGGTTGCTTGACCAAACAGAAGATTCTTAGATAACAAGACGTAGAGCTGGATGAACACAGCAGGCCAAGCAGCATCAGAGGAGCAGGAGGGCTGACATTTCGGGCCGAGACCCTTCTTCAGAAAAAGATCCTAAGGATGTTCATTGAATTAGCCTATTCAAGCAATTGATTCTTTGACTAACAGGCCGTTGGACTTCAATGAGGCAGATTCTCACTCAAGTCAGACAAGACTGATATGCCGAGTTAAAACAAAAAATTCTTGTCCAAAATGGCGTGCTCTTTTTCTGTTGGGTCCATGCTGATGGACATTTTAGATCATTCTCTACTCTGGATCTCATTGTATTTGAAGTGAGCTAGCACGGCTTGTTGGTGCTGAGAGATTAATTTTCAAGTTCCATTCTCCATTTCTGCATTTCTGATGCACGACCTGTCCTACAATTTAAATATTTATGTGTATGTTTAGTTAATTAACTATGTTTAGTGTAATTTTTTTATGAAACAATTGGTTTACTTAGTTTAATTTACTATTTTCATAAAATACAGCAGTAGCAAGTCTCCCAGCTGAAATCACATCTGCTGTTAAAGATGAAACATGCAAATGCACCACTTTTCTGCCTTAAGTTTCCATTGGCACAAAATTCCTGACGTTAGCACTCTATTAATGAAACGTCTTTCCATGATCACTCTGCACCCAAGCCTTTCATTCATCTCAGTTTTCTATTTTTGGATTTTGCTGTATTTCAACCCCTGGGTGTAGTTATTGCATTCAGAGAGCTCTTACGGATATTAACCAGAGTTCATTTATTCATTTCTGTTTTTCTATACTGATTCCAGATTGTGTCTCATCTGGATCAATTGTCCTGTGGACAGTTAATTTTTTCAGCTTTTCATAATTAGCAAAAGTGATTGGCAATCAATTCAGTTACATGCTTTGGCAAAAGGTAAGAACAATGGAATTGGAAAGAGCTATCACTAGAGCGGAGAGGAAATAAAACAGAAAATTGAAAGATGTGGATGACTGGTATAATATGGTTGGAAACCAAGCAAGATTTAATGAAAATCATTACACAGCTGCAATTTTCCTCCAAGGTTTTTTTTTTCTATCTGGCTTATAGATTTCAAAATTTATAGACTTTCAATTTAGAAGACATTACCATGTATTTTCGGCCTAAGTGATCTTTAACTTTGTAATAAAAATCTGTAATAAGCCTTTCAGGTATTTTGGGGACATTATTCACTGTTAAAATTATTGCATTTTTCTTGAATACAGAGGTAAAAACAAAGCTTTATAGTTTACTTTTCAAGAGAATCATTGAAATTGTTTTGATCCAACCTTCCTCTCCTGTTCTTCGGTTATACCTTATGTCATCTCTTGTTAGTACACCTTTGTAATATAATGCAGATAAACCATTTAATCAGTTGTCATTGGTCGCATCCATCTATAAACATTAGTGGGCATGGAGCAAAAAGTCCATTTCAGAAAGGGTGTTTTCAAATGGAGGATGCTTGCAGAGAGCTGAAGAGCCCTATCCCTCTGAAGCAGATACTTTGAGAATGAGATTGACTCCACCCAACAGACATGTCAAACTCAACTAAACTGCCTCTGAATGATGAATGCTAATGAAGTCAGGGGTTTTGCCTTTGAGTGCACTGCTGCATTTGGCCAAAATCAGGTGGCCTTCTTTGTCACTGTAAGTCACCCATGTTGCATTTTGAAAAACATGGCCTAGAGAATGCAGGCCTTATGAAGAATTAACTTGGTCCTGAGGACTGGCTTGATGTTATTCCAAATTGTTTGTGACAGTAGGTATCTATGAGCTATGTTCATAGGGATCAAAAGACTGCTGGCTGCTACTATCAGCAAAGTTGCCCCACTGAAATCAGTGTTCACTGTCAGCATTAAACAGATGTCCCATTGGCTGAGTAATCCATGAACTGTAATCCTGAGTCAAAATCTCACAGTCACTGTTTGACACATTCCCTCAGCTTCCTATTATGTATGAGTTAGTTGAAGAATCCTCAACACTCGAGCTGGAGAAGGCTTCATGTTTAGAAACTGCTTTTAACAGGGTCTGAGCTTAAAGACGTGCCTTATTTATTCCAATTTTCATATTTAGATCTATTCTTTCTAAAGAATAACTACCCTCTCAACTGCATTTGCAAAAATTTCTACACCAATTGCTACATTAAATGATGTAATCAGGACAGACTGATTGACAATGCAGGCATGACAGTCTTGTTGTAGAGGTAGGTAAAGATGAACTTACAATGGCAATGATCAACTCTAACCAGATGCTGACTACCAGATGGAGGTAATTCAAATACATGAGAGTGATGGGAATGGGAGCTTCTTAATTTTTCAAGGCTTGTTCAAATTTGTCAGATGTCCCTGCAGGTATGGGATTGAGAAAGAAAGACCTTTAAATATGTGGGGGAGAAATAGAAGAAATGTCAAATAGATAAGTAACATAGAACTCAAACTTCATTTCTTGGAGTCTGGGAACCCCCTGTACATCAAAGAACTTGTTTAAACTTTGTGAGGACTTTCAAATTGGGCTCTGCCTTATCAACTATGAGCAACTTATGCTTGGGTTATAGTGTTGACACCAATCCTCCTTTTTAGGTATTTCTAATCAATCTGTTCAGAGCCTTTATTACACACCTTTGAAGCAAGTGGGACTTAAACCCATGCATCCTGATTCAGAGACAGGTACACAATATGACAGCCCATAAATTCTTTCCTTTTAGGCTTAGTCTGAGGACATATTGTGGTGGAACGATTTACCCCCAGTGAGTTTTTACAACAAAAGACACTTGTCTTAGCTAATGAGAGAGAATTTATTGCATGATAGAAATACTTACAAGTTACATTGACTGTTAGGAATAATTAGTGAAGACGACCGGGAACCAGAGGGGACATATCTGTCTCCACAGGCATCTTGTGCTAAGCTGCTCAATCAACACCCCCAGCCAAAGTGGATCTGGACAAACACAGCAGGTCAGACAACATTAGCTGAGCAGGAAAGAAACCTGTGTCAGATTTCGGCCCAAAACATTGACCTTCCTGCTCCACTGATGCTGTCTGACCTGCAGTGTTTGCCGAGCTCCATGTTTATTGATTCTGTTTTCCAGCATCTGCAGTCCTTGCTTACCCTAGTGAGGATTAATAAGAGTCAGTTTACTTCGTGATCACAATAGGTTAAAAATTACATTGATCCGTAATTTGATTTGATTTGTTACTATTGTCCCATGTACCTAGGTACAGTGAAATATTTTGTTTTGCGTGCAGTGTGGGCAGATCATACCATGCAAGGATCATAGGCTGAGTGAACACAGCGAGGAATACAAAGTTGCAACTGCAAAAAAAAGTGCACAAAAAGCAAAATCAACATTAGATTTGAAATTTGAGAGGTCAATTCCAAACTCTAAAAACAGCACGGAAGAAGCTATTCTTGAACCGGTTGGTACATGTGTTTAAGCTTTAGTATCTTCTGCTTGACAGAAGTGTTTGGAGGAGATTATAAGTGGATTGGGAGGGGTCTTTGATGATGTTGACTACCCTTCTGAGGCAGCGAGAAGTATAGATGGAGTCAACGAAGGAAGGTTATCTTGCATGATGGACTTGGCTGTGTTAATTTCACAATACCACAGGAAGCCAGAAATATCAATCTGTCTCAGTTGGGACCACATGCTCAACTGCCTGATTCTCCACCCTCAGACATCATCAGATTGAGGGAAACATAACTCAAATTAAACAAACTCTTTCAGATCCAACAGCTTATGCAACAGATTATGCATTGAGCACATATTATTGCCTTAATAGCTAATTATTCTTCCTAAAGCAGTAAAAAATTGAAAAGGCAACACTTTTTGACACTGACGTTCATAATAGATCAGTTACAGATGTTGAAACAATGGCAAGGTTAGAACATTCCGTAGGTGACTTACAAACAGCATCAACTTCCGAAAAATTCAACATACCTTCTGAATGTGCACTTTTTGGATAGATTTGGGTCATCACTATTTCCTGAGTAGGATGAAGGAGAAAAATTAAAAACTGGAAGAAAAGTCTTCCTCCCTAGGTGTGAAGATCATGGACTATAGTAATGAGGACAGTTCCACTCTACTGGTAGAGGGTGGTAGTTGTGTGTTTTCAGAGACTGAGGTGAGGTTTAAGGTCAGTCGTCAAAGACATCACATTCTGCCAGTTTAAATGACCTTTAGGTAGGAATTGATTTCTGAACACGAAAACAAAACCCCACTTATGGATTGACTTCTCATTCTTGTTTTGTTCTCATTTATTGCCTGCCCAGAGTTGCTCCAAATTCCACCCTCTTATAGTATCAATGTTTTTGTCGTATTTGGGTTCTGATCATAGAACTTTCTTCTGCTACAAATCCAATCGGCTGCCCTGCACCTCTCTAACTCTTTCAGCACTTTCCACTGTTGGTCCCTATCACTGACACAGTCCCACTTACTGATGAACTTAGTTAAATTCCACACTTATCAATCTCTCCCACTTTTGCAGTCTTGTAACACTGTTGTACTTTCATTCACCAGTGCTAATTGAGAAACAGGAGATAATTGTGAAATGCTGCTTCTCCCTTGAATTCTGTAAGTTGGACAATATTCAACCAGTTGATAATAGGGAGTCAGTGTGAAGTGATTTGTGCCAAGGTGTCTTGAGTCACGAAATCTGAGGTTAAAGTTATTAATTTTGCACATTGTGTTGACACACTTCGCATTCACTTATTACAATTTCTGTAAGTACTGCTGATGACAATTGAGAAACATTGCATCAAGTAAACAAACAACATCGATTGGTCTGTTGTTTTATGATGCTGTTGGCAGAGCTGGTGAGGCATAAGGCAGTTAGATGATGAGCTGTTTGTCAGATTCTTTCTTTACGTCCACAATAACCAATTCAAATCCCTAGAATCTATTCTACATTTCTCGATCTTCCGATGATCGAAGTCCTCGTGCACTAAAGTCCAATACCCTAATTCTAAAGCAAACTGTGTGAGAAATTGAACTCATTAGCACTTTTTTTTTGGTTGCTGTGATTCAATGCAGAATTATAAAATGGCATCCATGGTATACAACAAATATTCAGCGCAAATCGCAACACAACTAATATTGGTACAGACGTTTGCATGTCTGCAGTAAAGATCCGATAGAAGTTTCTAGAGCAGTCAGTTCATGGCGTCGCATGTTCTTTTGATGTCAGCAATACCATTTTGGATCTTAATGCTCCTGTCTCCTCCTTTTGTTGACCATGTAGCTGAAAGCTTGTACAGTCACAGGAATATCCTCCATAATACTACTTAAATGGACAATTGACCAGTTCCAGATTAGCAACTGATTGTTTATTTTCCTCTCTCAATTGTATGATTGTTCAGTGTTTTCTTTTATTTTGTTAGTTTGCAAAAAAAGAGTGGTGTGGCAGGTGATAAGATTTTTGTTGACTTCAAGACTTCAGCAAAAGCGTTATTCATAGCCATGGGTGTGTTTGTGTGCATTCTCATTGAGAGAAAGCAAAGATAGAGGAATGAAAGGAGGTTTTACAGATCAGAACATGCTGCAGGAGGTGGGGAGATGAAATGAGGGAGAAGGCAGATCAGCACATCTTATCCACTTGTGGTGGTCAAAGAGCAATCCTTCTGCCTGAATCTCCTTGAGATTCAATGTGAGAGACTTCCATTCTCCGCTAAAAACATCCTCACTGAAATCTATTTCATGCATCCATGACTTCAGCCTCAAGGTAAAGATAGCACCACCAGTGGAAATGGAGGTGACTCTGTGATGATGAATGTTCAAAAGCCTGGTTCCCTGCAGGCTGATGTTGGGTTAAGCACAATGTGTAATTCGCTCTCGTGCAAGGAATGTCACTCAGGCCACGCTTATCAGTCTGCATTTAAGTTTCTTTTGCCAGAGAGAAGCAAGCAAAGGTAGCATTTGAATTTGTTTGCCATTGCAGGTTTCGTGATACTGAAGGATACATTGACTACATTGACGTTACTCATTCTGCAGAGCAGGTATCAAGAATTATAGTGGTCACTTTCATGTTGCAATACAAAAAACAGCTTTGTGGAGGGTCCTAGGTTTGTCGCCCAGTTGTGTGGCAGACAACAAATGGAGGTGAAAGAGAGAGGAAAGAGGCAAGTTGGACAGTTCCCTTCTGCCTGGCTGTCTATCTGTAAGTGATATTGATAAGCACAAACTCAATTTCCCTCTGTCATTGATGATCACGGTGACTGCTTAGCCACAAGGTAAAAACAAAATCTGCTATAAAATGAATGTTCCAACCCAATTTTATAAATGAGTGCATTATATATTATCATTATTCTTCAACATTCCTTTAATGCCTGTTTTCATTATGTCTGCCTCAGACTTTGGCTGTTGCTAGGACAAGTGAAGTCAATTGAATTTCAGTAGAAAAGGCTGCAAATCCCAAGCATTTCTTGGCATAGAAGGCCTGCCTGTGCTTATCTCAGCATGGCAGCAGCAGCTTGAGCTAGCTAACAGAGAGCCCTGGCAGAGGGATAGAGGTAGGTGGATGAATATTGAGTTTCTAAGCGAGAACAGCGGGTTTTAGATCCATGAAATCATTGTCAATTGACCAGAAAAGTTCCTAAACTATGCTAGTAGTCTAACGTAGGACAGATTACTAGACTGCTGTGATAGACTTCAAGCCTTTTTTCTCTGTTCACAGCCATGTACCAAGCTGGTGATGGATGTCTCCCACTTCTGTATCCTTGACTGCATGTTTTCTGGCAGGCTTCTAATGCAGCAAGTATTCCGTTGCCCACATATATCAGTGTTTCTCTGCAGGCTGCCCCACTGAAATCTTCACCTGAAGTCTCTGTGGTGGAACCCTGGTGTAAGGTCACTCTGAGAAACGAGCGTCCATACCGTCTGAAACCACTGTTTTGCCTGCACTTTATCAGACTCTTACCACCTTTATCCCACCTTTTCTCTCAGATGCATGCATTCTCAATATCTGAGCTGGTGGCTGAGTATGGGAAATCCAGTGATACTGCCGCATCTTCATCATTCATCTCTTCATAGCGTGTTCATCCACTATCTGAACTGGTCACGTTTCCTGAGTGCCTCAAGAGAAAAAGGCCCAAGGATATGGTTGTGGTTTCGGGAAGCAGAAGAGGGAAGTAAGAGGTGCTACCTTTTGTACATTAGAAGGAGATGCCAGATGTGACACGAAGTTTTGAGGAATGCCAATGATTTAGCTCTGCAGTGACCGCTGTTTCGATGTCAGGCATCCTATAATTACAGTACCTTCCTCACTCTCATGTTTACTTCCATGCTTAGTGTTACAATAAAGAGAGCATGGTGCCTTTGACAACAGCGGGCCGTGCAAAGGCTGGGCTGTGTTACCTGTCATCACAATTACATGTTGAATTTAACTTTACGTTTTCTACAACCATTTGAATTTTGTTACAGGCCCCTTTTTAAGGAGATATCACTTTTTAACTGAGTTCATTAGTTAATTTGTTATGGTCGTTAAAAAGAGTCGAAAGGGACACTGGAGCATGTTAACAGCAGCATGTTAACTCGTTTCACAAACTCCCACGCTATCACATTTTCTGTGTTCTGGAAAGCTGTGCAGCTCATTGAATGTATGGCAGCTATTCGTGGAACAATCCAATCAATTCCATTTCATGTACTCTATCCATGTGGCCCTGTAGATTTATGTCTTTCATGTATCCATTCTAATTTCCTTTTGAAATCATGATCATCACTGCTCCCACCACCCATATGGTGCAGTGCTAGTGTCCCTACCTCTAGGATAGGTTGAAGCTCCACCTGCCTTGGAGGTAGGTTATGACATGTTCACCACCCTGGTGAGCGGCCAACTGCAGATCATTTTCACTCGCTCAACTAAACATGTGCTTCCTCATATTGCAGTCACACCTCTTGCTGAGACACTTAAACTGTTACAAAGACTTAGACTTGGCCAGGGGCACAGGTTCGATTCTAGCTTCAGGTGACTGTCTGTGTGGAGCTTGCACATTCTCCCCGTGTCTGTGTGGGTTTCCTCCGGATGCTCCGGTTTCCTCCGACAGTCCAAAGATGTTCAGGTTGGGTGGATTGGCCATGCCAAATTGGCCCATAGTGTAGAGGGTGGGAAGTGCAGGGATATGTAGGGGGTGGGTCTGGATGAGAGGGTTTGTGTGGACTCAATGGGCCAAATGGCCTGCTTATACACTGTAGGTATTCTATGAACATTGGCAAATGTGTATGATTGTGAAGAATTCATTCCAATTATTTTGAACAATATATGTCACAAGGGTATAAGTTGTACACTGATTGGTAATGAACGGGGGAATAATATCATACAATACCTAGCACTGGAAAAGAAAAATTGCCATCAGGTTTCTTTCGACTCAGTTGTGTTCTCATTTTATAAATACCCCACAGAAGCTGAATGCTTCCAATTCAGTTTTGTTTTCTCCTAAACTAAAAGAGAGCTGACTCTTTCCTCCCTGTTTTCTTCGTGAGAGCGAAGAGTTATGTATCCAAGGAACTGAATGGTCCATAAAACTGAATCTTCCACATAGTTCTTAGCATTGCCTCTCACACTCTTAACTTCACTCACAGTAACACTGACACTTGTCCCCGCACCTTTCTTAACTGAACTGGGAAATTAAAAGTTTGCACATTCACTAAATGATACTCTTACTGAACCCAAGTGATTATTTCTAGTTTCGTGTTTGCATTGTGAGTGCTGATCAGAAACCCGGAAAACAATCTCACTTTTGATATATTGGCCTACGTCTGTCTGTAGGAAGAACAGAAAGCGCACAACTTCCTTCTACACCTCTGTACATGTGTTCAGGACCTGTATCAATTGGAATTTTTCTTTTCCCCTTTATTCATTAATGGGATGTGAGCATTGCTGGCTAGGCAGCATTTATTGCTCATCCATAATTGTAGAGAGGGCAGTTCAGAGTCAACCACATTGCTGTAAATCTTGAGTCACATGTAAGCCAGACCAGGTAAGGATGGTAGCTTCCTTCCCTAAAGGACATTAGTAAACCAGATGGGTTTTTCCTGCCAATAGATTCATGGCCATCATTCGATTCTGAATTCCAGGTATTTGTTGAATTCACATTCCACCCTCTGCTGAGGTGGGATTCAAACCTGAGTCTCCAGAATGTTATCTGGGTCTCTGGATTAACAGTCCAGTAGATAATACCACTAGGCCATCTCCTCCTCCAGCTTTACAAATCACCATTTTTTGATTGACTTAAATTGAAAAAGAAAGCACGGTAAGTTAGAAAACAAGGTGGGAATTTATTGTTTGGCAGTTTTATACGACTAATGTAAACTAATTTCACTCCAAATGCCTTCTAAGAAATAAAACCAGGGCATTGACCTTGTAGCTAATTGATACAATGTTTAAACAGGGTATGTTTGACCCATGAATATTACATACAAAAGTAGAGAAATATACACTTTGTGCTGAAATCCATCAGCTTAATTAGCACAAAAGTGACTTAAAGAAAAGAATTTCCAAGAGCTCTGTCAGTCCTGTGATCCATAAAATGTGCAAAATAATTTTCATTCTAAACTGTGCAGAAAAATGCATCCTTATTTCATTGAAGAAAGTAATGCACTCCAAATTATTTCCCTGCTGCTGTGAGCTATATGTCAACGTCTGGTTTGTTCCAACACAGCGTGGATTCTATGAAATAGAATTTGCAATAAAAGGTGATGATTCGAACAGGGTTGATTTTGAACCTCCATTGGCATCACCCACGCTACTGATGTCACCTGTAGTATGTGGGTGGAGACAAGGAGTGCTACTCTAACTTTCAGAGGGAGCAGACCATCTCCTTAAGGTCCTGGTAATTATACCTGACCAAATGTTGTTGTAATTAGTGCTATTAAGTTCATTTTATGCAGATACTCTGTGGTAGTGTCGTCTCTTCAAAGATTAATTAATGGCTTGGGCCAAAACAAAGCAAAGGCAAACAAGGATTGGTGGAAGAGAATTACTTCAAACTACCCCTACAAAGTAGCCAATACTAGTAGAGGTGACGAATACCACAAGGAGCTAGCAGTGGTTTTCTTGGGAAATACCACAGCAATAACAATCAACCCCATTTCAAAATAAAAGAGATTGCAAAAGATGTTGGAAAAGGCCATTAAACTGGAAGTGAAGGGTCAAGTATTTGCCCTGACTGGCCAAACTGAATACAGCCATGCTATGCAGTTAACAGGTTGGATGGCATTGCCAGAAGACCAATGTTATGAGTGGGGTAAGTTTCAGGTTCACTCTCTTGACTGTTCTGAAGTAGAAATAGACAGAGAGGGATGGGATTTTTATTAGTCTTGCATGTCTCTGTCTTAAATAATTTATCCATGTGTCATCACTCATTAAATATAGATGAAAAGGAAAGGTTCTCCAGATATCTGATGCAATTAAAAATAAATCAATTGGAAGGATGGATCGTCAGGAGAGATTAATTCCATCTGGTCCAGTCAAGTTCCTCTGACTCCAATCGATTGATATTCAGTTAAAACAACGGTCTGGGATGCTGGAACCGGCTTAAGATAGAGCATAAACGCCATTTTCAGCGATTGTATTCTCCCAGGCGGGTTGTTGCCTTAGAGTGGGGCATTTTTAGTTGTGAAGACAGGCCAGATAAATTCAGGAATGGTTGCTTTGGAGCAGAGAGGTCGAAGGGGGAGCCTTATAGAGGTCGACAAGATTGAGTGGACAGAAAGTTGCTCTTCCCTTAGTCGAAGGGTCAAAACAAAAAGTCAAAGACACTTTCAAAGTGAAAGGCAGGAGATTTAGGTAAGATTTGAGGAAAAACATTTTCACCCAGAGGATGGTGTTGTTCTGGAATGCACTGCCAGGGAGGGTGGTTAAAGCGGGATATCTCACATCCTTGTAAGAAGTACATGCATGAACATTTCAAATGTCATAACTTTCAAGGCAATGAATGCACTGTGGGAAAGTGGGACTCGTGTAGGTAATAGTATATTTTTGGTGGCACAGACTCAATGGGCTGAAGAATACCTCTGTAACGTATGATTCTAAGCGTCTACAAGAGTTTCATTAATTTCTTTGTTTGAATTTTTAAGTATTGTAGAATTCCAGTCAATCACTTCAAGGACTTTCCCTCCTGGTCCTTGCAGTTTTAATTTAAACAGCTGAATTTCAATTTCTTTAAGCCATTCCAAGTCATCTGCTAAGACAGTGACTCCAGCCCTTGTGTCAAGTTTACATTCTGTCCAAAATTGTTTGACTTCCAGTCCTATCAAACAGATCCTCTTATCAGGATCTTTTATATTGCCTTGGAAAACTTCAGCTTCAATTTCTTCATTTTAAATTTCCTGTATTCTGTAACTGTTGCAAAATTGCTCCAGCCTCCTCCTTTCAATGGATGTTGGGATCTGAAAAGTTACTTATCTTGCCACAGAGACACCATTTGAGTCCCAGTGTTGGATATTTTTTCTCTAATGAGTATCTTTGATGCCACAAAGGGAGCATTTCAAAATGGCTGAAATGGTGCTTCCTTGTCTTTCTGTGATTTTCGTGGGCTTTTCTCTGTGGTTCTTAATGAACAGAGTTCCTACTTCTCAGCCTACATCATAGATCTGGAGCCTTGCAGTCTCCACAGAGTGCACCTCCTTTCTGCTTCTGCTGCTCTGCCTGGTTCATGAGTGCATCGTGCCAACTCTTCAATTTGTGAACAAAGCATCCGACAACACCTTGTTGAGCATCCCAACAGTATGCTATCAAAAACAAAATTGGTTTAAGCCTTGGTTAAAGTAAATGATTTACCAATCGGTATAAACTTTCTGCTAATTAATCATTGGTCTGGCTTGTGTTCCTGCCTTCTGTGCTTGAACCTAAGGTGCTTTGTGCTTTTTTGTATGTTAGTCCATGTAACTTGCATGAGCAAATGTCACAACCTTCAAGGCTATGAGCGCACTGTAGGAAGGTGGGACAGCATATTTTTCGTGGTACAGACTCAATGGGCTGAAGAGCACCTTCTGTCGTATGATTCTATGAGTCTTGAAGCTTATCAATGATACAAACTATTTATAGCCACAATATTATAGATGTAAACATAAAGGGCTGAATCTTAACTAAAATCACCCAACTGTCAATTTTTGGAGAGCTTCAATTGTCTAATCATCAGCTATGACTTTGCCCCTCAGTAAACATTCCCTCAGTAAGGCATCAGACTCTTGGACCAAACCAGGAACATAGAGTTCTCAAGGATATAGGTATCATGGCAGCTTTCAGGGTACCTGGCATAGACTTCTACGATGTTGTACAGATGAGTTGTACATTGATGGAATGGAAGCCTTTTCCATTGATGCAATCAGCCTGTGTTTGGTTATGGGGCTATCAAGGCAACGTGAATACGGTGTATTGTGCTCTGCACCTGGGGAAAGCTAGCTCTGTTGACAAAGTCTACTGCTCAGGGCTGCAGCACTGACTCAGCAAAGGAAGACAGGTGAAGTGATGTGATCTGGCACAAATTGCAATCAGAAACAGACTGTGGATCAAGAATGGATAGATTCCACACAGAAATCCTCAATAGCTCAGGCACTGCCACATTGGCATCCCCGGATCACCTGCCCCTACTTGCCAAAGGTCCCAGTCCAGCCATTGGCATAGTTCTGTGACCGTGTCCTGGGGCATCCTCAGTCTACCCCAACAATGCATCTCAGTCATCTGAAGGGACTGGCATTAAGGATGAAAGACTCTACACTTCCTGTACCTCTTGTAAACCTTGAGCGGACCTTCAGCTGCATCCTCTTCATGTGCAGGCTGTTCAGCATCTGCTGGAGATTACTGCTGTCCTGGGCTTGCGATATATTTTGTTCCCCTCTGTTTCTATGTCCTTGGTTGCTTTACAGCAACAGAGAGGATAACCCTGCTGTGGCTGATTCCAACATTTGCTGTGAATCTGGGTGGACAACATAAGAATCAGAGCAGGTCCTCATTAATGTGAGCCATGCCATCACGCACAAATGAAGGTTTAGTGTTATTCTCTGTACAGTACAACATGAAGAACTCTGAAAAGGATGGAATATCACTACATCGATGAATGAGTGAGTGCAAAGAGGAGTGCCTGTTCTGGCAATGGCTTTCCAATGCCGAGCCAGTAACGTCAGAAGGAGAGAGTAGGTGATTGTAAGTGCTGTATTCTTTTCAACATTTCCCCTTTATCCAAGAAAGTTTCATTCTATGTAAGAGCATGTTGGCGAATACTTACAGTTCAAATATCATTTTTGGATTGAAATATGTAGGAGACCAACCCGGAACGTCATCGTAGGATGCTGTGCTCAACTCCGAGTCTTGCCAGGGCATTATCTGCTAAAAGCCCAATGGCATGTGGACAAGTATAGAACAGTTTTGTCTTGTCTGTTCGGTACCTTTTGAAATGATGATTCCAGAGGCTCCAACCATTTCCCTTGCTGTGGACCATCAAAGTTTCTGAATGACTGGGGAAGCAAAAGTGGTTATTGAGTCAGCTTGGAAAATAGTACTGCCTCTCATTGTGCTTCCTACCATTGTTCATTATTTTTCTTTTCCATCTTCTTTGGAAAGTTGAACATTCCCTTCCTCAGTCAATGTTCCGAGTTATTTTTCTTTACCTGTGAACTTCAATTCTTTCTACATCAGCTGGTCTAACCTGCTGCCAGGTTTTGAGATCATTATCCACGTGTTTAATGTGTTTCACAGCTGAGTGAGATTTCTCTTCCTACATGAATGACTTGGACATAGTTTGCAGTAAGATTTTCTCTAAACTCTTCCTTTACAACAAAGACCTCGGGGTAAACATCATGCCTAATCCATTTATTTGATTGTCCTTCTGTCTAAGACCATGCTAATAGTATCATTACTTCATAGTCTCATAAACGTACGTTTTAACCCATATCTCTGCAGGATTCACTTGACATTGCAGATGAGGTCCCAGTTTAATGTCATACCCAAAAAGAGAGTTCAATATTCCCTCACTAGGGTATCAGCATTGTCTTTTGTGCTGATGTTTGGAGTCGGCCATCTTCCTTTGTCATGTATTTTGTAAATTCCACAGAAATGTTAATTATGTCACCTATCATGTATTCTTCTTCCATACTTGCTTTCTGCTATTTATGGTTCTAAAACTGAGTTTCAGTTGGGAACTAACCCAACTTATAAACGTGATTTTGCTACAGCCTTATATTCATTCCTAGAGACAAACCAATGAGATGCTACCCAGTGGATTTTGTGTATTAATGGACAATGGACAAATCATTTGGGTCAATCTAATATTTGGAAAGCTGCTGTCTTTGTTCTGGAAGTAGTTGATTCTGTCCATTAAGGCTTATAGCCAAGTGACATGAACTAGTGTTAAGTGCCTGTAGGCAGAATTTGCTGATGCTCGAGAGAATGTTAGTGTCTGAAGATGTTCCCTATGTTTTGAATTTTATATATGGACAAGCTTCAAATAGGATGGCAAGTATATCCTCAAAATATCTGTGGCATTTTTTTTTTTATTTTCTGAGGCCATCAAGAGAAATATTCCAATGGGAAATTAATCTAGTCAGGGGTACTTTTTCAGATCCTTTGCTACGTAAGGCATTGGTAAAGACTTGTTTCTGATTTTTGTTATGATCTTGGCTGACTTTAGCACTGGACAACACAGATACCAAAATTAAACCTTGTTAGATCCAGCTTTTTTTTTAAACAATGGAAGTCAGTTATTAAACACATTCATGAGATGCTGCCAGTATAATTTTAACACAAAGAATCAAATATTTGTTAAAGAAGGGAGGGGAAACAAAAACACATGATCCATTTTGCCCTATGCAGAAAGAAAAAAAAATTAGAGAAGGACTCAAACTCACAACATTCCATTTTACCCCAATAATATGGTTAGAAACTCTCAATCCTCAGCGAACGCTCACAACTATCTCAACCCTAGAGTTGTTTTCTCAGATTAAGGTTGGGACAGCTGTTACTGGTTTCCTTTCTGCAAATTTTCTTGTAGTCAGTAGATCATTTTTCCCATTATTGAGTATGAAATACCTAAAACAAACTGCGATCGAAACTTATTATCACTTTTAACATCACAGCAAGGGTATAAACTTCCTTAACTCATCGATCCAGCTGTTTTGCATCTATCCTCTATGTGCCCCCATACTTGGCTAACTTTCTAGGTGGTACTGTTTGTCTGTCATTGGGCTTCTGCTGCTAATTAATATCTGTTTATTTTTTACCTAATGGACTGAACTGTTAAATCTCAAATCCACTTCAAAGTTATAAAATCGTATTCCAATGCATATACAGAAAAAGACTTTCAGACTCCCCACAGCTTCCAACTCCAAACTTAAATATATAAATTATTTTTACCATTATGTAGCTCAAGTAAGTTTATATTTTCCATGACTTCCAGTAATCTATATTTCTAAAGGGAATGCCAGAAGTATACTTCTAAGATTTCCACTTCAACTTGGGAAGTATTGCTGAACAAAGAGACCTGGAAGTGCAAGTACATGGTTCCTTGAAAGTGGATTCACAGATAGGTAGGGTAGTGAAGAAGGCATTTGGCACACTTGCCTTCATTGGTCAGTGCATCAAGTATTGGGGTTGAGACATCATGTTGCAGCTGTACAGAACATTGACAAGGTCTCTTTTAGAATGCTGCATACAAGATTTTAGTAAAGGTTTGTATCTTGAGTTGTGGAAGAAGCTGTTCACTTGCTCGCCGAGCTGGCTTGTTTTCGTTCGGACGTTTTGTCACCATGCTAGGTGACATCATCAGTGAGGCCTCCGATGAAGCGATGTTGCTCTACTCCACTTGGAATTTATACTGTCCAGTCCGTTATGGTGAGTTGAGTCATTTCCAGTTCTGTTATGTATGGGTTTGTATGTGGGGTCCAATGCTATATGTTTGTTGATTGCATTATGGGTTGAGAACCATGCTTCTAGGAATTCCCATCCACCACTATGATTGGCTTAGGCTACTATGGTTACTTTGTCCCAGTTAAATTGATGGCCTTCATTATCTGAGTGTACTGATATTAGGGAAAGTTCTTCGTGTAATTTTGCTGCTAGCTGATGTGTGTGTATTCTGATGGCTAGTTTCCTTCCTGTCTGTCTGATATAATGTTTGTGACAGTCATTGCATGGTATTTTGTAAATCATGTTGGTTCTGCATGTTGTTGGTGTGGGATCTTTAATCCTTGGGAGTGTTCGTCATAGAGTGGCTGCATTGATTGCTACAATGATTCCTAGTGGTCTTAGGAGTCTCTTGTCAGTTTTTATATGTTCTTGATGCAGGACAGTGTGGCCAATGTGTTAGAGTGCACTGTGTCCTCTTGGTGTTGTCTATTTAGTAGGTACCTGCGGTTAAAAGCAGAGCTGCTGGTCTGTGTTCCTGCTTCCTCTAGCCAGTGTTCCTTTGTTTAGTGGGATGTCAGTTTGATGTGAATAATGCTGTGAAGTCAAAGGATACTGTAATCTCATCGTCGTTGATTTTTATGTTCTTGAGAGTGTTGAGGAATTCTTGGGTTGAGTGGATGAAATGGAGTGATCCATCGACCAGGTGTTTCAGTCTCTGTTGTAGGTCCTTGGCCAGTTTGTGTGAAGGTGTGCCCTCTCACAGAAACTGAGAAAGCTCTCCTATTACTCAGACTGAACTATAGCCACAATGATACGAACAGAACACACTTCATGGCCGCCCTGGAAACTACATTAAAAGACAACAGACTCACGGACAAAACAAAACAAGCCATCCCACAAACTATAATCCCCACACTAAGCCAAAGGAACAAATGGGACACCCTGAACACAGAGAAAAAAGCACTAGATAAACTCAGGAAAGACAAGCACATCATAATCCTACCAGCGGACAAAGGGAGCATGACCATCATGACGAACAAACTGGACGACGCTGAGAAAGCACAAGCACTGCTCGCAGATACATACACTTACCAACAGGTGGCGATAGACCCAACACCACAGCTAGGTAAGAGATGAAAGGTTGCAGGACAGATAACGAAGATGGACTACATGAGAATGAAACCAGAAGGCATGAACACCCCCCGCTTCTATGGACTCCCTGAAGTACACAAGCTACACATCCCCCTCAGACCCATCGTCTCCCTACTGGGATAAAAGGTACTGCAGATGCTGGAGAATCCGAGATAACAAGCAAGCTATGCCTGCCTCTTTGTAGGTTATGTGGAACAATCCCTCTTCCGCACCTACACTGGCCCTAAACCCCACCTCTTCCTCCGTTACATTGATGACTGCATCGGCGCCGCCTCGTGCTCCCACGAGGAGCTCGAAGAGTTCATCCAATTCACCAACACTTTCCACCCCAACCTGAAGTTCACCTGGACCATCTCCAACACTTCTCTCTCCTTCCTGGACCTCTCTGTCTCCATCTCGGGCAACCACCTAGAGACAGATGTCCATTTCAAGCCCACTGACTCCCACAGCTACCTGGAATACACCTCCTCCCACCCACCCTCCTGCAAAAATGCCATCCCCTATTCCCAATTCCTTCGCCTCCGCCGCATCTGCTCCCAGGATGAGACATTCCAATCCCGCACATCTCAAATGTCCTCATTCTTCAAGGACCGCAACCTCCCCCCCCACAGTGGTCGAGAACGCCCTCGACCGTGTCTCCCGCATTTCCCGGAACACATCCCTCACGCCCCGTCCCCGCAACAATAATCAAAAAAGAATCCCCCTCGTCCTCACATACCACCCCACCAACCTCCGGATCCAACGCATCATCCTCCGACACTTCCGCCATCTACAGTCAGACCCCACCACCAAAGACATCTTTCCCTCCCCACCCTTATCTGCCTTCCGGAGGGACCACTCCCTCCGCGACTCCCTTGTCCGCGCCACACTCCCCTCCAGCCCCACCACACCCGGCACTTTTCCTTGTAACCGCAGGAAGTGCTACACCTGCCCCCACACCTCCTCCCTCACCCCAATCCCAGGCCCCAAGAAGACATTCCACATCAGGCAGAGGTTCACCTGCACATCTGCCAATGTGGTATACTGCATCCGCTGTACCCGTTGTGGCTTCCTCTACATCGGGGAAACCAAGCGGAGGCTTGGGGACCGCTTTGCAGAACACCTGCGCTCAGTTCGCAACAAACAACTGCACCTCCCAGTCGCGAACCATTTCAACTCCCCCTCCCATTCCTCAGATGACATGTCCATCCTTGGCCTCCTACAATGCCACAGTGATGCCACCCGAAGGCTGCAGGAACAGCAAATCATATTCAGCCTGGGAACCCTGCAGCCCAATGGCATCAATGTGGATTTCACAAGCTTCAAAATCTCCCCTCCCCCAACCGCATCCCAAAACCAGCCCAGCTCATCTCCACCTCCCTAACCTGTTTTTCCTCTCACCTCAAGCCACACCCCCATCTCCTATCTACTAACATCATCCCGCCCCCTTGACCTGTCCGTCCTCCCTGGACTGACCTATCTCCTCCCTACCCCCCTACCTACACTCACCTTTACTGGCTCCATCCCCGCCTCTTCGACTTGTCTGCCTCCTCTCCACCTATCCTCTCCTCTATCCATCCTCTATCCGCCTCCCCCTCTCTCCCTATTTATTTCAGAACCCTCTTCCCCTCCCCCATTTCTGATGAAGGGTTTAGGCCCGAAACGTCAAGTTTTCCTGCTCCTATGATGCTGCTTGACCTGCTGTGTTCATCCAGCCCCATGCTTGTTATCTCGGATTCTCCAGCATCTGCAGTACCTTTTATCTCTGGATGCAGAGTTGTCTGCTTGCTCCAAGGAGGAGGGAAACCTTTTACGTATTTTCACTTTCAGACTATAAACTGAAAATTGTGTTGAATGCTGCTATAGAGCTAAAAGACCAGTTGATATTTGCAATTTTATCTCAGTGGAAGTGTGTGGTGCTACTTATTTTTCTGTACAAGATGATGTTGCTTTTGATCTTCATAATTTTATTTTCCCAGTCTGCATTCTTCCTCACCCGTAATATGTGTCAAACCATCATTTGTCAGTCATAAGTATGATTTACTGTGTGCGTATGTGGGTTTTTTAAAGGGGTATGCTTTAAGTTTCACAGAGGTAGATTCACAGTACTTTCTTTACTGACATTTGTTAAAATTAAGTTTGTCACAATAAGTAGAAGCCTAGAGTTTCTGCTGGCCAGACTGCTGTAGATAGATGTTCCTTATCGGGCTCCTGTAAAATCCCCATCGTAGCAGATTCTGAAGGAATTGTCTGGGAAGTTGAAGATTATACCTGGCAGCTTCTCTTTTCCTGGAACCCTCTGAAAGACTCAAATAAAAGTAATGTGAATTGCTTTTGTCCTGAATAGCAGTCAATCAGGCAAATTGATCATCTCAGTTATCAAATTGGCTTCTGTACATTTTTGTAATGACTTGTAGAACAGTGTGGAATGATTAACCATTCACTGCTCCTAGTTAAGTCATGACAGCACACTTAAAAACCTGACTGAAGGCCTTTATCGGTAGCATTTTGTTACTGCAACTCTCCCCACTCTCACCCCTTACCCTTCTCTCCTTTCCCACTCCCTGACTGCATGGGAAAGTTGCCAGTTTAATGGAAGTGAGCTGCGTCACAAAAACCACCATAGAATCTTCCCACTTGGCACATCACTGGAAAGGGAGAAAGACAGGTGGAAGTGTCTCCCGAGGGCCAATTTGTCCAGTCAATTCCTCTTCTCGCCGCACATTGGGTGGGAAAATTCCATGCAAGATGTTTTCAATGGAAGAAACAGGAGCAATGAGATTAGGTAAAAAATGGTGAATTAACTCTTCGCCTTTCAACCTTGCTCATTGGCCTTTCTAACATGTAGATATTCCTTTCTCTGCTTAAAGTTCTGTTAATTAATTTTTACTGCAGCTGTAAGGATACATCATAAGATTTTCTTACATGAATAAAAAGCAAGTTTTAAGAAACTGAATAAAAATGGCCTTTGGGCAATAATACAGAGATACAATTTTAAAAGGGAGAGTGTGCAGTGCAAAAGGAAGATAAAAGTGTTGGGAACGCATATAATTATTGATTAAGACAATTGGAAAATAGGCATGTTTGGACATTACTGGTTCAATGGATTTATCATGTGATTTCTTGGAACTGAATGTCAAAGGTTAACAGGGATTATGGTCTGTTTGTTATTCACAAAACATTGACTTTTAAAAGCAGTGTCCACCAATATTTTTATAAACAAGAAGGGGTTAGAGTTGAGATAACACAGTGTGGATGTCAGCTTTCCTGCTCCTCTTGCCGCCTGACCTGCTGTGTTCCTCCAGCTCCACACTGTGTTATCTCTGGCTCCAGCATCGGCAGTTCTTACTACCTCTGAATGCGTTAGAGTTGAATTGCTTCAGATGTTGAACAAACAATTTTGAAAATCCTTAATGGGTCTATGGTGCCATCGCCTAGCAACAGCTTCTGGAATGAGGTCTGAGAGTCTTTTTTCAGGCAGGTACATGCCAAGAAGCAGGGGGTGGGGTTTGCAGTCGCTGCAGACGCTTGCAAGGACAAACAGTCCTGTCTCTCTCTCTCTCTTTGTTTCTGCCTCTCTCTCTGTCAGTAGGAGTCAGGACATTTTGGGGAAAGCAGCACACTTTATATATCTCAGTGCAGTAGTTTGAAAAAAAATCACAAAGTTTCACACATCAGTGCGCCGATCTATGGTTTGGCTGAATGTAAAATCTCGTCTGTAGAGTTGCCATTAGTGTGTGACTGTCAGCAATTAGATCTCCGCATCAGGAAATCAAAGGAGCTGTGACAAGTCAATCACTTTAGTCATCTGAATTCATGCTTGATCTGCAAGGGTGCTGTGTTCTTTTCTAATTTACATTGTGCGTTTCTTTTTCTGCCATAATAGCTATGTAGATTCATGCATGTCTTTTTTTTGTCTATTTATTAAAAATGTGTGTGATTGCAAAGAAGAAGAAGGTTTTGTTTAATTTGTATAAAATCTGAGTTAATAACTAGTTGCCATCTGTTTGAAGAATATGTTTTTTCTCCCAGTTATAAACATGTTATTTGGGAGTTGATTGAACACATAATTATGTCTTTTTTGTTCTGCTTAACAGAAAAAAAGGAGTAAAAGAATGACCACTTGAGTGAGAAAATATGATATTTACACTTTTGGTCTGACTAGCGGAGACATGAGACTTGATTTTCAGTGCACTCCTCCCACCAGAGTTGTAATAAAACAATATACAGTTTAGTGTCCAAATGTTTAACCTGAAAACATGGTGGGTTAAGTTAGCAAATACTGTCATTCTTGATGATTCTTTCTAGTCGCTGTTGTCACTGAGATTTTTTTCCTTGAGAGGCAGAGAAAAAAAGTCTTCCCCATCCTTTTCAGCCGTACAATCAAAAAGAAATCTCTGCTTTTCCACAGAGACAACTTCTGTAATTATAGCTTATTTCTACATTCTATCTACTGAGTTAATTGTGTTCAGATTTCATAATTGGAGGCAATGATTTCAACCCGAACACGTCAAGATTCTCAGCAAGGTACAAAACGATTCAGAGATTAAAGGTTTTTAAACACGTCCCAGGAAATGACTGACTGCTCTCATTACCTTTGCATACACGGTTAATTTCATCTCAGGCTGTGTTCTCATTGGCTTCATTAAACGTGGACAGCTTGGATGGGTCAGCTGGTGCCTCGGGTCATTTTAAGTCAATAACTTTTGTTAAAACCATTTGGTTGGCAAAAGTCCCACGTGTTAAATCAGTCAACAGAAATTCAAGTGAATACTCCACAGTTTATATCATCTTGGAATACTGGGAAGTATTTTACCTATCAAGTCTTGAAATGATAATGTTACTTTTTGTCAGTTTTGGCAACAGTGGGTGATAAATCAGAACAGAGTGTAGAAGAGTTACAAGCAAATGGTCTTGGTTGAAAGAGAGACATAGAAAAGGAGGTAGAAATCAGGTATGGGTCAAAATATGTTCTTGGAGATAGACATGTAGTCATGTGGTTGTTGACGAGAGGAGAAGGAAATGCCCTTGGATTTAGGAATTAGAATTCGGTTTATTGCCGCATGTACTCAAGTACAGGGGTACATGAGTACAGCAAAAAGTGTACAAAAAAATTTCCAGCACCATTTAAGGAACAAAGAGTCCTTGGTACAAAATCTTAAGCATAAATGAGAAAAGGGAAGAAATAAAGTTAAAAGTTCAGCATTACGATCCTAGAGATTAAAGCAGGGACTCTGCACTGGGCTTCACCTTGAGGCCTGGGTGTCCATTGAGTCCATTTGAGGAATGGAGGTAAGTAGAGAGGATGCAAAGAAAGAAGAAAGAAAAAGCATAAAAAAAATAGAAAAAACAAAATGGATAAGGCAGATGAGCTCCAGCTTAGAAACCTTCCTTGCCACCATCTTGTATCATGCATGGTGTTTCTGATACCAAGCTTAGGAAATGATGGGTTATCCAGGCCTTTATATCAAAATGCACGTATTAACTGCCTAGCAGTCAAAGAAATATTTACTTCTACAAATTGGATTGTTTAAACTATATTCATTTCTTTAAACTTTGACTCCAGCTCCAAATTGAAAGAAATGTGTTACCTTTGGGAAGGTTTGTTTAATTTGTGCATTTGCAATGAAATAACTAATCGAATACTTAAGAACACATTCAAACAAATGAGTTCAATGCACCCTCTTTAGCTGCTAGCGCTCACCATGTACACAGGAAAAATGCTACGAGGGTCTCCAGTCCCAACTATTCAAGCATACTCAAATCCAGAGGTAAGGTACACTGTGATACTCGTCACTGACATTAAACCCACTGCACTCCCAACTGAATAGAGAACAATATTCCACTGGGATGAAGTTCAGAAATTGTAGAGACATGAAAACAATGAGATTTGGAGGATATCCAGATAATAGATCTGGTCTCCATTTTTTTAATGAATAATATGGGAGAAGGAGTTGGAAAGCAATGGGCAGTGAGGATCAAATAAAAATTCAGGTAATATTTCCTTATCTTTCTATGCCTTTTGTCAAAAGGCAACCATAAGGTTGTGTCAAAGCTTGTAACCTATAAATGTTTTAGAAGTAACAACGTGCGTCAATTATGAAAAGCAACATGTAACAAGAATTTATTTGCATTTACTTGTGGGTAAAAAAAGTCACTGGATCCTTAATTGCTTATGAGAATCCGGTGGTAAGCTGTATCCTCTAGATTCACTACTATTAGGCTGGAAGCTGGACTTCTGCCTCCTTTCTCTGGGCATAAGGCTGTGTTTGAGGTGTACTTAGCCACGTATATTGACCAAGTCCCTCAAATTGTTTTCTGTATCATTTGTATCTAAATGTAATAAGCTGTCATACTGTTGTGCAATTGATTTAAGGTCGGTAAATGTATGTAGGGAAAGCATCTGAAAGGTTATCACTGAAATAACTCCAGAGGCTGATATACAGTCAGCAAGTCACCCTTTATTTACACATGGAACATGAAACATCTAAGAACTATGTCCAGTTTCTCTAAGTGATCCTATTGGGCTCCCCTATTATTAGCACATCACCTGGATGATGGCAACCTGCGGTAGGCCTTGTCAGATGTCCTCCATTGTCAGCCAAAAAATACTAGAGGCTGGCGATACCACCAATGGTAGTCTCACATGGGCATAAACCCTTGTGAGTATTAATTGTAGCATACTTCTGGGAATCCTCATCTAACTGCAATTTCACATAGACATGGCTCATGCCCAGCTTGGTGAAGGATAGACCTCTTGCCAACTTTGCATATAGATCCTCTATGCTAGAGATTAGGTATTTATCCAGCCATGAAAAGCTGTTAGCTATTTGTTTAAAATCCCCACAAAGGTGAACCGATCCATCAGGCTTCACAATCGGTACGACCAGTGCTAACCATTCTGCAAACTGTACTGGTTTGATGATTCCTTCCCTTTCTAGCCTTCTGATTTCTGCTTCTACTTTTGCCTGTAAATCAAATGGCATTGGGCAAGCCTCACAGAATTGTGGAATTGCTTCCTGGTCAGCATGTAAGGTGGCCTTGTCTCCTTTGATATCCCGCGACCTTCTTGGAAAAACATCTGGGTATTTGATTAGGACTTCCCATTTTGTAATCAAAAAATGTTGAGCCAATCTAGGTGAATCTTTCTCGGCCAATTTTGCACCATCAAGCTTGGGCCTGAGCCTTTTACTACAAATCAGTGGTAACTGAACCGGCTGCTCCTCATAAGAGACCAGAACCAAAGCTGTACCTTTAATCTGTAAAGGGTCCCCAGTATAGGTTCTCAGTCTAGGCAAGGTCTTGCACAAAAGTAAGGGCTGGAGTCCAGACCGAATTTTGTTAAAGGCTGGTCTGCAATCACTGATACAGCCATGCTGGTATCAGCCTCCATTAGAACTGGGTGACCATTTAACTGGACATTTATTTTGACTGGTTCTGATTTGGATGTTGCTAAGTAATTTAACTGGTCCAAACCAGGTCTGGATGGACTTTCACAGGGTGTGCACTCTCCTGGATACCAGCCTACGACTTCTCCTATTCCATTTAGGTCTAGTGGGATTCTCTTTCGCTACCTCAAGTCCACAAATTGGCAGCAAATACAATAGTTTGCTGGCCTGGCTTCTGAAGAAAATTCTAACTGTTTAGCCAACGCTTGCTTTTGTTCTGGGGTTTTGCTGTGAGCTGACCTAGGGTCCCTCTGTTCAGGAGATGTCCTGAGTGTGGCTATACAATTGCCCATGCAAGTGGTGTCCCCCAAGCTCAGTCGGCCTGGCGAGGGTGTTCACTTCCATCAGGATACCCTGTAACTCATATGCTCCACTTGCAGCATCTTCCAATGACAAGGCCAGTTGTAGTGCCTGTTTGAAGTCCAGTTGGGCTTCAGCTACTAGGCTCTTCTGCATGGTTGCATCATTATTCCTAAATACAGTGCAATTTGTCAGCATCTCATTATGGGTTAAACCAAGGTCACTTGTCTCTGCCAGTCATCTTAACCTAGTCAAAAATCCCAACACGGATTCCCTGGTTCTCGAACTATCGAGTAAAACTGATAATGTCTCAAAATTGGAGACGGCTTGGTCTCGTAATATTCCTTAACTTAATTCTTGAAAGGTTTCAGTATCTGGTGCCTCTGGAAGTGTCAGGCTCCTAATGACTGAAAAGTCTGCGGATCCACAAGCTGTTAGGACAATTACTCATTGTTTTTCATCTGCCCCAGTTGCCTGGGTAAAAAAAACTATTATTTCTACGTATTTGTCCCAGTCTTCAATGGCAGAATTGAATGAGTGAAACTTCTCAAATAACAGCATGATACCAGAAATGCTTACCCCAATTCAAAGATGATTATTGCGAGCAAATTTCTTCTATTTCCTCTGTGCTATGCTCTCATTGCCACTGAAATAACTCTACAGAGGCTGGTATCCTGTCACCAAGTCATCCTTTAATTACACATGGAAAGTCTTTGACACTGTTCACAGAGTGAACAGGATGTCCAACACTCCTGTTTTTATCTGTCAGTCAGGGTTCCCTGATTGGACCAGATTAACATCCCCAATGAAAGAATGTATATTCTATAAGGTCCCCGTTACAATTGCTACAAGCGCCCCTACCATTACGCTCAGCATTTTGTTTTCAGGCAGAACTGACAACAGATTCCACTGAAAAATTCCTTGTGTTTTGTTAGATTGTTGGGTGATCAGTAGCCCTCAGACACAGCAGACCCTATTTTGCTTCTGACAATACATTACCTTGGAGAGTGCCATTGTAAGCAGAGCTATAAGAAAGCCAAAGTTATTATCAAAACGAAGTGAGAAGTCTTAAATATGTATGATTCACAGCTGTTCTGTCTCCAATATTGGATTGACTGCTGTTAGAACTGTATTAATTAGAAAGCCAGTGCAATATATTTTCAGCCACTACATTTGAAGGGAAAAAGTTCTCAGTTTCTTTTTTACTAACTATTGGAATGACAATGAAAGTTTAAGCTACAAATGCAGAACATTATCTTTTGCCAACTTCTTCACTTATAATGTTGAAGGATGAAATGAAACTGAACGGAACCCCTGTGGTAGACAGCAGTATTGCATTATTGCATACAGACTCTTTGATGTACAGGTTCTACTCTTGAACATAGATTAGAAATTATTTTTTGATTATATGACCAAAATTGTGATGTGGCTTGTTATGTTTATTAATTTATCAGGTGTGCGCACAGAAGAATGGAATGTCTTCACAATGATGATATCATTGGAGTTAAATTAGATCACCCTCATAAACAAACACTGGGCACACACTGCATGAATGACTGTGCTTGTTAGATGTCCTACAGGCAACATAGTACCTTTGCTTTGCTTATACATTTGTATGCTTTTGATAAGCAGCTGGCACTAACTACGCTATTGTTTGATTAAACAAACAGCAGAGTCTCAAAATCACTAGCACAATTTAAAATTTGGTATGTATCCCTGAAATGGATTTGGATTATGGGAGTCCTTTGCATTGTTCCTTTCAATTGTTTTTGGTATATGATTAATTGCCTGAATGTTTTGATTTATTTCTGGCTGGCAACACACACGCGGTATCTTAAAGACGACAACTTTACCAACCTGAGAGCTTTTGCAAAACATTCATGGGGAAAACAGAAGAAGGGCTGGATATGAGAGACAGTGAGTAACCAGGTTTTCTAATGCTGCCCTGTGGATCATGATAAAAAGCAAGGAGGAGCAATGGCCTGTATTTCCAGGTAATCAATAGGCTCTACATAGACGTGGTGAAAAAGCACTGGAAGCAGATAAATATGGGCCTCAATGGCAGGTATTGAGCCCAAATAATTGATGTTCAAATATTGTGTTCTACCATAATTCACCATACCCCCATCAGACCCAGTCATTTCAAATGTTAACTCTGTTTTTTCTTCACAGATACTGTGAGGTCTATTGAATAATTTCTGATTTATTGTATTGTTTTGTTTCACCAGCTCTGTGTTTAATATCAAGGAGCATGAAACAGTCCTGCACACATTTGGGATAGTGCTTCATGCAGAGATTGAAGTCCATTTTTTCTAGCATACTTGTCGACCAAATTAGGATGATGCCTGATGGTTGATATCTCATATTTCATTGCAGCTTAAGCAGAAGTATGGGTTTTTAAGGGAAATTTCTAGTTTGTGCTCTTCCTAAAGATCTCCTGCCATTGTGTTAAAGGAGAGGCAAATTAGTCCCAGTCATAGTGTTCAATGTGTCACTAAAATCTAACTACCAATATGTCAGGATCATGCGGACAATAACAGTACGTCGAGATTCCTGTGCTTAAATAAAGGCATGTGCAGGCATCTACTGTGGTCCACTGCCATGTCCTATGACTGTGCTGGATTGGTGGTAAGGACAATTCTGTGAACCAGTGTGCCCTAGTCAAGATTCTGCACTCAGGCAAAACAGGCATGCAAGTCATTCGAAATCAATGTTGAGAGAGAGGTGTCCTTGGGCACCTCTATCCACAGGGAGGACTAATGTCCACTGAACAAATCACTGATTTGTTTGTTCAGTGACAAGCAATCATGTAACACGAAGACATCACAAGAACCAACAGTACAAGAGGACTTTGAAGTGGTGCAATCATGGAGAGGACTTCCTTGTCCTTGTGAAAAAAAACTTTGGGGGTGGCCTAGTGACTCAGCAACTAGCACTGCTGCTTCACAGCACCAGGGACCTGGGTTCGATTCCAGCCTTGGGTGACTGTCTCTGTGGAGTTTGCATGTTCTCCCCATGTCTGCGTGTGTTTCTTCCCACATGTGCAGGTGAGGCGGATTGGCCGTGTTACATTGTCCCATAGTGTCCAGGGATGTGCAGGTTAGGTGGGTTACCCATGGGAAAAACTGGTGATAAGAATAGGGTGAGTCTAAGTGGGATGATCTTCAGAGGTCGGTACAGACACGATGGGCTGAGTGGCCTCCATCTGCAGGGATTCAATGATTCTAAGTCCATAAACGATCTGGAATTCTTCACACATGTGCTAGACTCCTACGTGTAGACCACTTGGTTTGAGCATCAGTACTCAACAAAAGCAATATTGAAATATGTGACCTCTGGCAACAAAACAAGTGCCATCATTGCCTGGCAGAACAACCCAAAGTCACAAGTCAAGAAGGCAGCAAACAAACAATTCAAGACTGAAGTTCAATGCCCGATCTGGGCAATAAGGGATGTATGATGGGAAGAGATAACCCAAGAAATCCGACAACATGCTTGCCATCATGACATGTGAAGATTTTTTGAAGACACCAAGACCATCAATAGACGAAGATCATAAAGAAAAATTCCCCTTCCCTCTCAGGACAGAGTTACACTTTCTGAATGATGACAATGACACCCAGCAAAAGTGGAAATCATACATTAATTAACTCTTCAACCATGAATCCACACTGGTTGCTGGTACACTGTACCCAAGGCTTTTAAAGCTGGTAGGCTTTGGCTCACAACAACACTTAAACTACCCAACCTGCAGATCTGGGAGGAAAATAAAATCTCCCCTCCAACCTCCAGAATGCAAGAATTATGAGTATATTCCGTTGAGGACACTGAACCTGCTGAAAAAAAAATATTTTTTCGAAGCTTTTTGCTTTGCTCTCATATGAACAAATCAAAAGAATACCAAGGTAAAGGAAAAGCAATATTTATATGTCTGGGAGGAGAATACTGATTGGTTGGCAGGTGGATTCTAATATGTAGAGACATTGACATGGCACCATGCACCAACTTGCCTATTTAAAAATGTACCACTCAAGGAAGCCATAGATTTGGGCACTGCAGCTTTGTACATATTTTTGTGACCTAGATATGCCACCATTTTGAATCAGTATTCATTGAACTTATGAACTCAGCAACTTGTACAATTCAGTTCGGTTTTAACCACATAATGTATGTCCAAATAGACCATAAGTTATAGGAGCAGAATAAGGCCATTTGGGCCATCATGGCTGATGTTTGTCAACCCCATTCTTCTGCCTTCTCCCCATAATCCTTGATTCCCCCTTACTAATCGAGAACCTACCTATGTCTAGCTTAAACACACTCAATGACTTGACCTCCATAGCCTTCTGTGCCAATGAGTTCTACAGATTTAACTACCCACTGGCTGAAGAAATCCCTCCTTATCTCTGTTCTAAAGGGTCGTCCCTTCTGTTCTGAGGCTGATGGAAACATCTTCTCCATGTCCACTCTATGCAGCCTCCAGTATTCTGTTAGTTTCACCCTCATCAATCTAATATCCATCGAGTATATACCCACAGTTCTCAACTGGACCTCCTATGACAAGCTCTTCATCACCAGGATCATTCTCGTAAACCTCCCCTGGACCCCCTCCAATGCTAGCGCATCCTTCCTTAGATACAAGCCCAAAATTAGCTCACAACATTCCAAATTCAGTCTGACCAGAACCTCATACAGCCTCTGCTTTTGTATTCTAACCCTCTTGAAATGAATGCTAACATTGCATTTGCTTTCCTAACAGCCAACTGAACCTGCAGGTTAACCTTAAGAGAATTCTGAACTAAAACTCCGAAGTCCCTTTGTGCTTCACATTTCTGAAGCCTTTCCGCATGTAGAAAATAGTCTACCACTTCTATTCTTCATATCAAAGTACGTAGCTTCATATTTTCCCACATTGTATTCCTTCTGCCATCTCTTTGCCCACCCTCCTAGCCTTTTCAAGATGGTGTGGCCATGGAATCCCTGCTGGGCCCAGTTTTCACAAATATTTTTTGCTGCGTTCCATAAGAAATGTGCTTGGAATGACACCTAACCTCCATTCTCTTATACACTTATGATATGTAGCTGATACATTTTTCTTTACTTAAGTGTGTGTACGATTTTCCTTACACGTCAAAATTGGCTCTGTCCTGTGTCAACTGCAACTCTGAGTAATCAAATGCACTCCCTTTCCACATTATCTGAGTTGGGAAATCAGCAGAAGGTTCACGACTACTGTCTACCATAAAGTTAGCTTCACTAGTAAATATGTGTTGGAATTACTACAGATCCATACATGAGAAGATTGGCTTTATCTGCAATTTCATAAATAGGATCTGAGCCACTAGTTTGACGTGTCGGCTTGATGCTGATATACAGCACCTCAAAGTCATCTTTTCACAAAATAGCTACCCTGATCAGATCAATTCCTACTGTATATTGTGCTAAATCATGAATGGGCCTTCAGCCATTTTCCCTTGATTTCAAATTGCCCTGGAAATGTAGGGCATCTCAAACATTTGAGCAACAGGTATAGCTGACTGTACTCAGCCTAATATGCAATAGCCGACACAAGCAGATTTAGACACTAACAGGATGTTGTTTTGAAGCCATAAACTCATCTTGCCACAAGTGCAAATGTATAACATCATAAATTAATTTCATCGCCAGTGTGATGCCAGGTATGTCCCAAAGATTAGAGACAAAAAAACTGCAGATGCTGGAATCCAAGGTCGGAAAACAGGAGGCTGGAAAACACAGCAGACCAAGCAGTATCTGGAGGAACGGGGCAGTCATTGTTTTGGGTGTTACCCTTCTTCAGCGTTGAAGAAGGTTAATACCGGAAACATTGATGGCTCATGTCCCAAAAGGTGGTGGACCATCTCAACAAAATATCCCTTCAGCAGTTTACAACAAGAAACGTACTCATTGTGCCCAACTAGCCCATGCTTGTACAACTCACTTAAAGGTGTTGAACATTTAGTGTGATTCTGTGATTGATCAACATTTGCTACCTAATTCTGAGTGTGCAAATAATAATGCTGACAATCGATTGATTGTGTTAGCTTGTTCTGACCTGTTTTAAAATTTAATGTAACAGTCATATATTAACTGATGTACTGCCCATGACAATACACCTAACAAACAGCGTGCATTTGCCAATGAATCAACAATCTCCTCTTATCCAGTCGAAATGTTGGTTCCCATTACATTGGTATTTCTGGCCTGATAAATGCAAACAAAAATGTTAAGCAACTTATGTCTTTTTCTTAGCAATGCTCAATTCTAACTGCCTACAAGAAACAAGATAAATTGCATTTTGGAAATAATTGAGTAAGTCCCTCTTGCCCATAGCAGAGAAGATCTTGCATTCACCTGACTCACCTACGTGGTGTGGAAACTACCCAGAGGCAAAGTGTGATATAAGACTTTCCAGAAGAACTTCTGACAGTGTCTTGATTGCTGGATAAAACCAAGACAAAAATTGGGAACAGCAGAAACTCTTTGTAGCCAACATGATCCTAACATGCTGGAACTGAAATGCTAGGCTACCGTGTGACTGTGAAGCTTGGGAAATCTATATTTCGAATGCCACCCAAATACAAACTTCTGATTATGACAGCACAAACCTAAAGACTCATCATTGTCTACTGATGTATTAATTTGAATATGGAGTTCAGGCAAATAACTATACCTCATTCAGCAATCCAAAACTGCTATTTCTTTCCATGCTTCTTTTCATAAATATCGAGAAAGTGGAGATACCAGACTGAATTGGAGATACGTGATTTGGATGAAATTAACACAGTACACAAACCATAACAGTTGGTCCCAGAAAAATCAATGATGGGCCATTGAGGTTGTTCTAGATCACTTGCAGAATCCATTTAAATAAATGGAGGATATCTGCTGTGTGGCCTTATGTTCATTAGACATTTCAAAGGCAGGATTGACTGTAATTTTCCATATGTTCCTGATAACTAGGGAAGTGAATTAAATATGAACCATTTTTTTATCATTATTACATTATATACTGCTTGGCAATGCAGGTCAGAATACTCGCCATCGCAAATTTATTCCACTCAGGTCTTTTCTGTGAATTGTTTCTTTGATCCTTCCATAATAATGTCATGTGCTGGTATTATAGTCTTTGGAAGGCTAAGCTGACTAAATTAGTTTAGACACATTTATGCACTTGCTCAAATTGAGGTAGTTTAAGTGAAATGTCAGTTTTCAGTAAGAAAACTGTCAGTTCATGCAGGAACTTACCTTACTTTCTGCTCTGACTTTATGCCTGGAATATAAATGGCATGCTGATTTTGTGGAACAACTACTAATCTATTTTCTCGCTACTTTATCCCCACTGTGATTCCTTAAAACAAATTCACATGCAGCAGTTCATGTTTTCTTACAGGCTGTATCTTGTAGACTGATTGACTTGTTCAGTCTGAGTCTAACCAGTTGCTTCACTGCAGTGTTTTCTGGTATTGATGGTAAGGGATCATCTGCAAATGTTTGTATTCAAACTGATACATCATGCAAGTGTATATAAGTAAATAGCTGCCTTAAAATTTTTCTTTATATGCAGCATTAAGTATTTGATTTATTCTGTAATAACTAGAGAAATAAAAATGAAGTAAGTATACTGGATGCCGCATATAAAAATACACAGTGCCCTGTCATTTGCAGAGTGAAAGAATGTGTACGACACACAATCCCCTGAGTCAACTCAGCAAGATAAGCAACAATCATTCACTAGTTCATTCTGTAGCACAATGCCGAGCCCAATTAGAGTCAACCTGCCTTGTTTAAAATGTAAACAAAGCCTGACCATTAACTGTCAGTCTTCATTAATTGATGCATTCTCTAAGGGAACACCTCTACTACTTTGCCAATCAATCAGCACTCACTCTACTCTCATGAAGTATAAATGGCTTTTTCCTATGGTTGAGATAGTTGTGAATAGTCCTGAAGAAGGGAAGATGAAAAGCTTTGACAAAATGTGTCACTTTTTGGCAGCGCACCCACACTGAATGACGTTACCATGCATGACTCTCCTTCTCAGCCTCTTCTCTTGCCTGAGGCCTGGTGACCCTCAGGTTAAACCACCACCAGTCATCTCTACCTAATAAGAGAGCAAGCCTTTACTTAAATAGGCAACTATCAACTGTCCGTGAAATAGTGATGGTACTTCTGCGTTAGCTTTGAAGCATTTTGACACATGTGGTGTAATAAAATGTGTAATAACCACTACCTTGCATGAAAAATAATTGTTAATATATTTTCCTTTCTTAATGTTCAATTCTAAATTGTATACACATCCAGCCATGTTGGTTTGAATTATGGAAAACCAACAGTGGCATATGTAGACACTGTCCAAAGAAATTTAGGTAATTATTAATTCAATTGCAGAAATATGGTCATGCTGTGGCATCTAAAAACAAAGTGAATCAAATGCTTGTGCTATGAGACTGAGTGTAGCTGTGAACCAAGTAATACAACGGAAAAGGTTAGCCTTACTTTGGTAGTACTCTGTCCATAATTAAACCCACTTGATAAAGGTTCATCACTGCCTTTGGGAACAATGGCTGTCAGTGATACATTAGCCTATTAGGGATACCATTGCCTTGTAAACAACAGGGAAGAAACAATTTTCAGAAAAGTGTGTTCCTAGAATCCTTCTTTCTGCAAGATAATTGGAGTGAACATGAAATTCTCCAAATGATCAGGTAGTCTGTGGGATTACTGTGTATAGTTGTACTGGGCTTCTCCTAAACAGGGAAATGATCATGTAGCAATTGCAAGATCAGATTGTGGATGATCTTGAGAGACAGTTTTCTGAATACTTTGAGGATAAAATCCAGCCAATTACTCTGAATGTACCTTTTTATTTTAGGAGCTACTTTCCTTTCTTTCAGTGTCGTCTTAACAGGCGGATGGTATTCCTGAAAAATGCCTTAAAGGTACTCTAAATTAAGAGATGTTGGACTGGAACTAACAATGGCTTTTGCAGAGCATTGTCAATAATTATCAAATGATTAGTCTTTACGAGCTGACAGATAAGATCCTGCTTGAGGAACCATTAACTTTGGTGTTCCAGAACATTGTCATCTCTATACGTAAGAAGGGAGATCCACATAAGCATTTTAAAAATATTTGTTGTGAGTTCGAAATTGAATCTGACAAAATCACACTTACTGTCCACTCTCACTTGTTGTGAGAAGGTAGTTATGGGCTTTTTTTTATTCAAGGAATTGTTTCAAACAGCTGTATGATTTAGAAGACTTTATTAATGGGCATTAAGACTTGTCCACAGAGTGGGGGATAAGAGTCACATGATGCTGGATTGACGAACAATAACTAATAGTTATTAGTTATGAGCAAACATTGTCCTTCTTCACAATGATCCATTAATAAACTCCTTGTTGTTTCACTATATCCAATCATGAGTTCTGTCATGAGTTGACAGTCCAATTTACAAGAATTGTTCCAGTCATGAGAAACTTCACTTGTGAAGGTAGATTGAAGAATTTGGAACATGGAGACAAGAAAACTAAGCAGCGATCTGACAGAAATGTTCAATCTGAACAGAGCAGATGTGGAGAAAGTGTTTCCATTTCAAAATATGCTACAGTATCTTCTCTGCTTCAGTCCATAACTCATTGCTTGTGAAGTTAAATTGTTAATTGACTCACATTTCAGCCCCCTTTCAAGGGGACACCAAAAGGATGCACTGTTCAAGTTTTCAATCTGGGAAATAATTCACAGTACACCTGAGCACACAAGGAAGAGAAAAAGGAAAATAAGCTACAATTATGAATTACTTAGGGGAAATCTCTCACTGACACATGAATTAATTAACACGAAGTACAGAACAATAAAGTCAATATCCAATAGGAGGTCTTTTCAGTTGAATTTGTACAGAAATTTCCTTCACAAATGCTGACATACAGTTTAAGTTTGCAATTGAAAGTCCAGAAATTATTAAGTGTGAATCAGTTCACCTTGCATGTGAAGTCAAAGATTCTTTCCATAAATCAGACTTTTGAGGGAGATTGAGATCAGAGGCAGGAATTAGGGAAGCCTGGAGCTACTCTGTCATTTTCTCTTCTGATGTTAGGAGGAGATTCACAAAAGAAGTCATAAATGTATAATTAATGATGTTCATAACTGTAGAGGCAAATAGTGCCATTTCTTTTTGTTATGTGTCTCATTGGTTTCCTCTATGTTGAAGTGACTGATGTAGGTATTTCATCAGAAGCAAAAGCAGAAATTGCTGGAAAAGCTCAGCAGGAAAGTCAAAGTTAAAATTTTTGTCCAGTGACTCTTCCTCAGAACTGTTCAGCAACTGTTCCTCTTCATTGCTACGACTGGTGTGTTCACGCAATGCAAAGAGTGTGGTATATTCCAGGAAGATCATATAAGACTTTGCCCTCTAGTTACTGCCGATCAGAATTTTCCAGAAATAGTGGTCAACGTCATGAGATCAATAGCATCTGTATTGTCAGTCCAGCAAGGCATCCATTTTTAAGAAAACACAAGCAACAGAAGTAGAATTTCTCATTTCAAACCATCTCACATGACAATGGTTAATCTGAGCTAAACTGCAACTTGTCCACTCTAATATATAACAGCTGTTTGGAGGAACATTAAGCAATTGAAGGCATAGTTCCCACATTGAGATACACATGCTGTACCTACCCCCTTTTTATTCATTGGTAATGCACCCAAGAGTTAATGTAACATGTACAATAAATCCTCTGTATTTGAGTTCACAACTTGCAACTTCACCTATTTGCACCAAAAAGTAAGTCGTAACAAAATTCAACATTTGTGAGCAAACTCATAAAACTGCAATTTATAACTTATTTTAACCTGCACTCACGAATTTCATTACTTGCGGGGGGTCTCAGAAATGGAACCCTTGTGCATATAGAGAAATGACTGCACATAGTTATGAACTGCAATAAACTGTACCCTGTTATTAAAGTTAAGAATCTCTTCTGCTGAGTCTGCTTTAGAAACATGGAAACTAGGAGCAGGAGTAGACCATTCAACCTTTTTGAGCCTGCTCCACCATTCATGATGAGCATGATTCAGGATCCAAAATGGCCTATTTCATATCCTGAGACTGTGACCCATGATTCTAGACTCCCCGACCAGGGGGAAACATCCTCCATGCACCGAGTCTGTTAAAATCTTACGTGTTTCAGTCAGAATCTCCTTCTCATTCTTCTTAACTGCAGTGTATACAGACCCAGTTCAACAAATCCTTCCTTATTGACAGTCCTACCATCTTTGGTGATGGCCTAGTGATGATTTACTGCACTCCCACTGTGGCAAGTATATCATCTCTGAGGTAGGGAGACTAAAACTACAATAACACACAATACAATGTGAGTTCTTTCTGCAGGAGGTGAATTAAGAGACCTGCTTTGGGAGGGCCATTCCAATTAAGGATAGTGGGCAGGGACTACAGGCTGCAGGCCCAGTTTGAGGGCTGAAGCCTTGGAAGGATAGCAGCTCCACCAGCAGAAATGGGTGCTGCTGCAGGAAGGAAACACAAGGATGTCTCTATTTCAAGGCACCCTCAGAAGACAACTTAAATTTTAAAAATGAATTTTGACCCACGCTGCTAGGCCCACCAATGGAATCCCCCGATCCAGAGTTCACCACTCTGGGTGAGGGGTAACACCCTGTCGGTGTGTCCTGGTGATGTACCCAGTCAACTCAAAAACATTGCCGTAATAATTCAACATCTTGGCATTTGTAACAATGGAGCAAGCCGACCAGCAGCTGGTAAGATAAGTGGAATAGTATTGTGTGCCAAAGCAGTCAAATGTGATGTGAAAATGGTAAACCTTATAAAAACTTAAGACTTGATTTAAAAAGTATACTTTCTTTACTATGCAATGAAAGAAAAAGAAAACATATTAATTTATCCATTTGAGGGCTGTCATGTGGTGAGCTAAGGAACATCCTTTTGAAAATTTCTCTGAGGTTAAAATTATGTACAGGACACTCGTACTGTCGTAATTGGTGTGATATTGCCTCTCTCTACAGTGTGAAAACAGGCTAATCAGCCCAACAAGTCCACACCAACTTTCTGAAGAGCACCCCACCTAGACTCATCCCACTACCCCATCCCTGTAACCCTGCACAGTTAACCCATCTAGCCTGCACATTCCTAGACACTATGGGCAGTTCAGCATGGCCAATCCACCTAACACGCACAATTTAGGACTGTGTGAGGAAACACCACATAGACACAGGGGGATTGTGTAAACTTCACACAGACCTGAGCCTGGAAATGAACCCAGGGCTCTGGCACTGTGAGGCAGCAGGGCTAACCACTGAGCCACCGTGCCACTGCTCTCAGGGATTGGCTTCTTGTTTGAATTAATCTTTCACTGGAGTGAGTTATGTTTAAGAATCCAAGTACTAAGTGCAGTAGTCTTTAATGTCTCGAATAACGTTCGTTCAACGTCAGAATTCTGAGCTTGCATTGTGGTGGAAAGTAATGCAGGAATTTTCCCAAACATGCATGAATTTTGATGACGATTGAACTACAACGAGAACAGTCTTAAAGGCTACATGACTAAGCTGGCAACGCGGTTATCGGATGACAATTCCTTGATGCAAATACAAGCACCTGGACCCACTGCTATTGCAGAGTCTTTTCCTGCAATACCCATACCATGAAATCTGTGCATTTAAAAAAAAGGGGAAAAAACCCACTGGACATCTGAAATTGATTACTCCCCCAAAACTGAGCTTGAGTCCAAATGCAAGCACGCTCCTTCGGTTGTCAGATATTGCTGTCACGGCTTTTGACACGTTTTACTACAATGTATTGGATTTTGTCACTCACTGATAAAAATGAACAACAATCCATACCATTCATGGTAAGTAATTGATCTGCTTTTCAAGTTATCCATGTGTACATTCGGGTTTGTAAATTGTAAACAATACTTGGGCATTAAAGGAGTTAAAAGAGTAAACCTAAATACTAAGAAGTAGTAAGAACTGCTGATGCTGGAGTCAGAGATAACACAGTGTGGAGCTGGAGGAACACAGCAGGCCAGGCAGCATCAGAGCAGCAGGAAAGCTGACGTTTTGGGTCGGGACTCTTCTCCAGAAATTGTTGTGTTAAACCTAAATACTAGCAAGGGTACATGGGCCGCTCATAAATCTGGGAGGCTGTAAGCAGTCAGTTCAGAAGGGAGCCACTGGAATGGAGCAGTAAGTTTTGCATCCACATTCTCTGACAACAGCAAGTTAACAGCACAATGAAACAGGACAGCTGGAAACAGAAATTTGCAAACGGACCTTGACAAATGAATTGGACAAAACCTTGGCAGTCAAAATTCTATACAGGCTTGAGAGGTCATCCACTTTACACCTAAAATATAAGAATAGGAGTATTATCCAAAAGGTAAAAGAACTGTGAAGAAGCAATGGACAGGTATAATGTGTGACGGGAAAAAAACATTCAATTAAATGTTTGATCTGGTCTCAAGATGTCAGAGCGTAAAGGGAAGGAACTTCTGTAATACATTTCCACATTATTTCAAGCTCCGGTTAGACTGCTTGTCTGTCTAGTTCAGACCTTGGCAGGATATGTTACTCTGATGTTGGTGTAATCTTATTTCACTAGCATGATAAAAACACTGAATATTGGAAAGCTGAAATGAAAACAGGAAGTGCTGCTGAAACTCAGCAGGTCTGGCAACATCTGTGGAGACAGAGAGAAATAGAGTTAATATTTCAGCTCTGATATTATTCTTTGAAATGAAGAGAGAGCTTGAAGTGTGATGGGTTTTATACTGCAATATAATAAGCAAGTGGGTCCAAAGGCAGGGTTATAGGGTGAATGAGTTTTGAGACCAAAGGTGGTATTGGAACAAATAACAGAGGTAGATGTCATGATTGGGGTGAGCAGTAAAGACATTGTTCAAGAGTGGATGTCAATACCAGGATAAAGTTTAGCTCTGCCTAAAAGCCAAAGCATAAAAACTGGATACTGACACTGGGAAGAAGAAAACATAATGGAAGACAGAGTTCGTGGTCTGAAACTGTTGAATTGAATGTGGAAATCAGAAAACTGTAAAGCAGCTAATTGGAAACTGAGGTGTTGGTGTTCCAGCTTTCGTTGGGATTCACTGGAATACCGCTAGAGGCAGAGGACAGAAATGTGACCATAACTGCAAGATTATGTACTGAAATGGTCAGCAACCAAAAGGTCAGAGCGGTGTTTGCGGACTAATTGGAATTGTTCCACAAAACTGTCATCTCCAGTCTGTAGTTGGTTCCCCCGCCAATGGAGACGAGACCACATTGAGAGTAATCAATAGAGTACAGTGGATTGAAAAGAGTATGGGTGAAGCGAATCTTCATCTGGAAAGAATGATTGAGACCTTGGACAATGAGAGAAGCAGGTTTTACACCAGCTGTGATTGCAGAAGACTTTGCTGTGGGAAGGGAAGCAAGTTGTAGGAGTAGACCAGTTGCCTCAGAGGTAATTATCCCTAAGGACTGTTGACTATGATGGAGGGGTAGGCAAGTCACATTTGGTTGTGGCATGCTGCTAGAGGTGGTGGAAGGGAGAAGGACTATTCTTTTAAATACAAGGGCTGTTATGATTGCAAATGAGGACGAAGGGGAAACCTATTTTTGTTCTGGGTGAGAGGGAAAGGGAGCCAAGGCAGAAGTATGGAAAATAGAAATATAGGAATAGGAGTAGTCCATTCAGCCCCTCAGGCCTTTTCCACCTTTCAATGAGATCATAAACTCCATAAACCTGCCTTTGGCCCTGTATCACTTAATACTTTTCTTAATAAAAAAATTATGTCCCTCAGACTTAAAAGTAACAACCGATCTAGCATCAATTGCCATTTCTGGAAGTGAGTTCCAAATGGCTACCAACATTTGTATGTAGAATATAACTGGGCCAGACGTGGTGGAGGACCCTGTCCACCATTGTGGAGGGAGTCCTCAGTTGAGGAAAATCAGAAGATAAGTAAGTAGCACGGTAGTGGAATGCACCAATATTGGAACTGATGCAACAGAGATGGAAGAATGGAATAGGGGCCACGGAGGAAGCAGGCTATAAGTAAAGTTAGTCAAGGTAACCATGGGGAGTTGGTTAGCTACAATGAATATGAATAGGTGGCCTGTCCCTGGGGAATGGAAAAAGGGAAGTCAAGTCAGGGAAGGGAAGTGTCAGAGATGACCAAGTGAAGTGGAGAGATGGATGGAACTTGGAAACAAAAGTGATTCAGTTTTCTCATTCTGGGTAAGTGCATGAAGCAGTACAGATTGCATCTACTATATACTTGGGAAAGGACTGTGGGAGGGGCCTTCAGCAGGAGTGGAGCAAGGAATGTCCCACATACTGCACCAAATTAGAGAGGCGTAACTAAAACCTATATGAGTACCCATGGACATATCTGTCATTTGGAGACAGGTTACAGGAGAAATCGTTCGATGAGTGAACAGGTTCAATTGGGTGGTGAAGGGTGCTAGTGAACAGAGATTGTACAGGACTCCATCCAAGGAGGAAGCAGAAAGCCTTCGGACCATCCTGGTGCAGGATGGATGTGCAGAATGATCGGGCATCCTTAGAGAAAAGGAGGCATTTGAGGCCAGGAAACAGGAAATCGTTGAAATGATGTCATGCATCAGAAGAATCATGGATGTAAGTTGGAAAAGAGGAGCAAATGAGAAGGCAAGACAGCAAGAAATAAATTGTATGGAAGGGACAGACTACAACAGATGGCTTGCCAAGGCTACTGTCTATATATTTCAGGGAAGAACATGAAAACAGGCTGCTTGTGGTTGGAGAACTTTGAGGTTGGTAGCTCACAGGATGTGTCTCATACGCCCTTTTCCCTTCTCCTTAATCATTATCCAGTAACTGTTTCTAGGTGAGGCCAGAGATTTACTTGTCACCATAATAATAGCCATGCTACAAGAATTAAATAAGGTAATAGGTTGTATAGAAAAAGTGTAATGGCCAGAAGGCATGAAATGAAATCTCAAAGAAAAATGTGTTCTTTATTTTGAGGTTTAAATTCTGTTTCATTTTTTAAAAAATTGACAATATTCTTGGCTTCACAATGTCCAAGACTGATCAAATGATTGTATTTTCAGAAGTTTCTGAATCCCCCCGCATCGTAAATAAATTCCAGCTAAAGCTAACACAAAGGACTTGGACATGAGTAGTCTGGTTTATGGCTCTGGGCTAAGCCTATTATGTTTAAATGAGCACGAATATTTTTACAGTTACTTTGTCATCTCACAATGGAAACTGTAATAGGGGAGGAAAAGCTATACTGTTTGAGGAATGCCTTCCAATTATCCCATGAAATCAGCATCTGCCTTTACTTCTTGTGAGTGAAATTGGAACTGATTACATTGCTTGAATATATACCATGTGGGAGTCTACGTCAGTTGCTGCTGTAATAATGGAGGGAGAACAAGTCTCCAGGCTGAATTGTGGCCTGTTTCCAAATTGCTGGCTGGACAGAAACCTACACTCTGCACACAAGATTGGAAACTACTGAGCCCAGCTCTATGAGGGAACTTGTCTGGGAGTCTGAACTCCAGAAAGTTGTGATTCATCTGAACTGATTTTTTGTTGCCTCTGGATTTACCAAAACCTGTCATCAATGCCTTGTCTCCTTTCCAGCCCTGTCTTCCTTAATAGCCTGAGTGCTTGTGCATGTCAACGGAATAGGAAAGGATTTCCCCCACTTTGTTCAAACATTTGTCGATAATCCTATCCTTGATTTCCTATTAAAGGGTTTTTCTGTGGGTTTATTACAAAAGTTGGAATCTACAACCAGGGTTTTGAGCAACACCATTCAACTAACCACAATAATAAGGGATAGGAGTAAAAAAGAAAGGATACAATTGAATTTACAGCTTTGGACTCGAGAGGGATAAAACAAACATAATGTACATTCACTCCATTCCACTTTATCCATGGTGCAATGCTTGTCTTCCATTATAATCGTTGCATATTTAATAGTTTAAGGAGATCGTACCGCATCCTTCAATCTGGAGAAACTATTTCCTCTGGTAGAATGTCCTAGAGAGAGATGGAGCTTATTCCTGAAAAGAGAAGTAGGTCATTCAAGGTCAGGAAGGCTCCTTCACAAAAAATGGATGGGGTTGGAGTGGTTTGAGGCACTCACAAAAGCTGTTGAGGCTGTTTAAAGTTTTAAGATATAGATTCTTATGTCTTGGACTTGCAGTCTTATTCTAGTTGCTGACCTATGTTTTAAGATTCTGCAATGTTTTACAACTCACTTAAAGGACATGCAACGTTTCAACCTGGGCTTCTTGAAGCATCAGTGGGGAAATGATCTCAGAAATTCAGCACTGAGGTTAGAGGTCTGGAGAAATTTCTTTACAAGATAAAACAATGCATTTTTTTTTCCAAAACAAATGCCCTGGACATAGCTTCAAAGCACGGCATCACTGTTGTGATGCAGCAATGGATTTTACATTTAGGGTGCTGTTACATCAACAAAACAATGTGTTTTATAAGGTAATGGTTCTGAAAGAGTTATGTCAAATTTGCATTAGTTCCACCAACTTCTGAGGTTGTCATAGTCATTTAGTGGAAAAAAACTATTTGTCATGTCAAAGATCCAATGATAGCTCGCCATGGCGATAACTAAGTTTAAACTGTTGACTAACTGCAGCTTCTGAAAACAGCAATGCTCTTAAAGCAGTAAACTTACTTGCTTTAAGTTGTTTCCTTATTTTTTTTCCTGATTTACCTTCCATAAAGGTGGTGATGGTGGTGTTGGGACCAGACTAGCACCATTAGAACCATGTGCTATTTCACTTCTGGCACCTTGTTCGCAGTGCCACCTCTGCCAGTATTTGTTACTGGATGAGGTAGTTTGCTGTCACCAATTCTCCCTTGACTTTGCTTTGTCTTGGACCAATCTAGTGATTAAAGTAGAAGATTGCCAACATAGAGAATCTACAGGAGAAGCACTGCTCTCAGATAGCAAGGAGGCTCATTGCCTGATAGAAATAAGTACGTTTACATTTGGTTAGGCAAAATCACTCAGGTCTGAGGGAACTGGTAGAAGTACATCTGCTTCCTCCAAAAACTAGGAAAGAACTCCTTGTCTCCACCCACAGACTGTGTGAGACAATAGTAGAATGGATGAAACAAATGTAATATGTACATTCATCCCTTCAGAACCATTACCCTGTACAACAGTGCATATAAATAGTTTCTTTCCTTTTTGCTAGCGTCTTCAGTTTTTGGGTTTTTGGTTATCTTGATGTAAATAGTAGGAGAACAAAAGATTGTTTAAACAGTTATTGCAACCATAAATATGGTAAATGACTTGTGTTGTATGGTATATTCTAGCTTGCCCGAATTGTGTAATTGTAAAAAATAGAATTGATTTATAGTTTCATCATGTACACAGTGATTTAGAGACGCAAACCCTTCTGCCTTCCGGATTGGCAAGAGACCTACTGGGAATCCAATTTAAATACCATTGTAGCATTGGCAAGAACTATAGTAATTACTCGCCTCGGGCCACATTCACTGAGTCTGCCACAGTGTAAGATGCAAACTTCATACTGAAAGAGAAGCAGTCTCCAGGAACTGTTGTCAGGTATTTGGTGTGAGAAAATAGTGTCGGAAAAAAATCCCTTACAGATCTGCTAATTTACATCTTGTGTTAGGTTGCCCTGAGTTAACTATCATTTACCATATTAATTAAGAAGAGATTTCACATAATTTGCACTATGTTTCTTGATCTGTCTGAAAGGTAGAAATGATAAAATGCTAAGGGAAGACATTTCTTCTCCAGACTAGTAATAATTTACATCAGCACATTTCACATGGAATACCTTTCAATATATCCATCAGCAAGGATGTGTTGGAAAGTTGTCAGTTCTTCCAAGCAACCAAATAATAAAACCTCTAGACATCTTCCTTTATCAAGATTGAATGGTATTTATATGAAGGCATAAGCCATTCAAAACAAAATTGTAGGTTAGAAACATTAATATCCCTAAAGGAATATCATATAGTAACACTGAAATGTGGCTTTGATTTGGTTAGGAGCTGAAATTCAATCTTCCCGCTTATCACATTTCTGGAGAATAGACATCAAAAATTATTGTAAGAATTGGTGAGCTATTAATGCCAAGAAAGCATCAGCTTGTATTAGGCATGTCACTTGGCAGTGATCTTTTTCTCTGAATTGACCAGTTTGTGACCCAAGGTTTATTGCCCAGTTAAGGATGGTGGGTGGGCTGTTGTCCAACATGGCAGGGGCATTTCAGGTGACAGGGATCGTAGTGGTTCCATCTTGAAGAATTGTCTTTGCAAGACTTCTTTATTTTAAAATGGTCTCATCGGCCAGGCTTCCACTGTGGGGTGGTTGATGGGAGTTGGGGGGATGGGGGGGGTGGTCACTCCACTGACAGGTGCAGTGGTAGTCAGGTAGGTGCGGAGTGTCTCAAAGCCGGCCTGGAGCTCTGGGGCCTCTGGCACCTGCTGAGAGATCACATCCAGTCAGTGGTCTCCTTTACTGTGCCTCAGTGGGGAGGGATTGGTGGGACCTGCAGACTGAATGGAAAACCCCAGTCACCTCTGACAGGGTACTTCAATAGACCATTAACCCTATTTAGTTGCTTGTCTGTCAATTACAGATTATGTATTTAAGAAAGGGCCAAAGAATGGCACAGTGTTGGCAAACTGATACATTGTCAAATGGTGAAGATTTTCATATCCACCCATAGTTTTACAAGGCTATTACTTTTAACCCTTGGGTAGAATTCCTAGGCCTCATGATTCATTTTGACAAGTGCCGTTACAGGAGGTCTTTGGACTAAGAGAAGCAGCAGTGTTACCTGACAACACACCTAACAGGTGGCAGTAGATATACAGTAGCAACATGCCCTAAGCAGAAGAGACCTTCAGCTGCACATTGCACTACCAAATGACTCTGTTCTGATTAGCTTCCTGTGTTTCCATTATGCATGCATTATGATGTGATGACATACTCTCCATCTCCTGGTCTGTCTCCTCAATGAGGATGAGTATGTGGAGGTGCAGCACCAACCAACAGTTCAAGACATCATTCATTGGTCACAATATTCCAATGTGTTAAAGATTAAAAGAGTATTAAAGAGTCTACTCTTCCTCATCAATTCTAACATTGCATTCATGTCAAATGTTATGATATTCTCTGCTCATTAACACCCAAAATAACATACAGTTCCAGAGAAGTCTGCTAAATTTATGTTATGATCGTGAGTAATAATACTATGTAGAACCAATACCATGTAGGGTTCTGTACTGTAACATTCTATGGTTCTATTAGACCACCAACTTTATGATTAGATCTGGTTCAGGATGAGTAACTTTTTTTAAGTTTGAAGCAGATATTGTTTGAAATCCCAAATACTTACCAAAAGAATAAAGCTACAAGACTCTATGGTTTGAGCAAACACAATGAACTTTACAATGCACAGTTAGAAAAGCAAAACAATCCCATATTTCTTATTCTCAAGGTGAAGCCTGGCATGGTCTGGGGTCAAGGGCCTGCGCAGACTGAAGGCCTGGTGCCAGAGTGGACTGGGTCGGAAGGACCATTGTTCTGAACTTTTTATTTCTCTATTTTCTAATTTATTCCTACAATCTGCAGTGCTGGACTTTTTATTTCCTTATTTTATGATTTCTTTTCTGAAGAAAACTTATGCTGAAGAATCTGTACCTGGGTGCCTTTATAACTAAATGGCGTCATAAATGGCAACTTTTATCTTTTATACTCATCTGAGTACATGTGACAATAAAGTTAATTCAATTCAATTCAATTCAATTACTCTAACATCCATAATTAACATGAGGCAAATATAGGTTAACAGACAAACTATAGTTGAACACCACAGAGGTAGTCAAGACAGATCCCATGGATTTCTGAGCAATCCATCCAGGCATTCGTGCCATAAAGCTATGCCTCTTTCACAAGAGATTTTGGAATGTCATTTTGAAAACCTAACATGTGAATTTCTTCAGGAGTTACTTCAACTTCGATTACTTAACAATTGTTCATGTACTGATTGTTCAATCTTTTCTTCATAGTCCGAATTTTTCAGGACTTTTGAGATTGTTCACAAGTGTCTAATCATGAGCCAAGTTTCAGCATTATATTAGCCAAGTAGTTAACTTTGTTGAGTTTGTGTCCCTGTTGTCTTTCCCTGTGCTCCCAGATATAGGCTGCTTGGTTTTATTTTCAAGCTGAACTGATATTTTTTTGAGGAAGCTTCCTCCTGTTTTGGCTGGGATATACTCAAGTGTCGAAACACAAGTGTGGCCCCAGCTAGTCAGACTTTACTGCTGCCAACAACTGCTCACTTCCCAGCTACTAAATGTCTTCTCCTGAGATTATGTCCCACTGGGCTTCATATGACTGCACTCCAGCATCTAATTACTGGTTTAATTCCAGCTCACGACTTGCTCTGAGTAAAGCTCTACTGCATACTCTGTTCTGTGTCCCAGTTGCATGGAGGCAGCTAACAACAACCTTCTGGTGACACATAGTCATCTTCCCTGCCTCCTTGTCTCTCATGGTCTAAAACTACCTGTTGAACATTTGCTCACTGAATTAACTGAATGAAAACATTCCAAGAGAGCCTATCCTTATTACTCGGCAGAATCAATGGTAAAAAGATGTGGAACATCCGGTGCTGATGTTACAGCTTGCTGGCTTACACAGCCCAAATGGATACAAATAAAAGGTATTATTATACATATGTGAGGATTTTGAAGTCTTAATGATTCAACTGGCTTCCTAACAATGGGAAGGGGAGTTGTGAGCACTCGTTCCAATCATCTCATCTAGGTGTTGACAGAGTTAGAGACCTAATTCCTGGGTGTCATTTACCATTCCCCTTTCCTGGCTTTAACAGATTATTAAAGAACTTCACTTCACTGTGGAGAAGGATGATGTATGTTCACAAATCAGGGAGGGGGAATGCGACATACTCAAATGAATTAGCGTTGAAAATACGGCAGTATTAACCATTTTAGCAGGCTTGAAAATACATAATTCCTCAGGCCCAATTGAGATTTATCCCAAACTGATTTAGTATGAAAAAGACAAGATTGCAGGGACTTTGACATTAACTTTCAGATACTCTCTTGCCGTAGGAGGGCTGCCAGAAAGCTGGAGGATAGCTAAAAAGCTCCCTTCATTCCAGAAGGGTAGGAGGGATAAAAGAGAAAAATGCAGGCCAGTGAATCTTATGTCCACAGAAGGGAAACTATTGGAAATAAATTCTGAGGGACAGAATTAATCATCACTTGCAGAGGCAAGGATTAATCAAAAACAGTTAGCACGGTATTGTAAGGGGAGATTGTGTCTAAAAAGTTTGATTGAACTTTTCGAGGAGGTGATGAGGTCTGGAGATGGGGTAATGCAGCTGATGTAGTCTGATGAATAAAGATATTGAGGTTCTAGTCAAGAATAAAACAGAATCACATATTAGATGCAGACACCTGGGATCAAATAAATCCCTTGAAGAGCGTAGAGAACATAAGGGCATTCTTAAGGGGGAGATCAGGAAGGCAGTGAGGGGATATGAGATAGCCTTGGTAGGTAAGGTTAAAGATAATCCAAAGAGATTCTACAAGTACATTAAAAGTAAAACAACAACTAGAGAGAGAGTAGGGCCCCTGAAAGATCAACGAGATCATCTTTGAGTTGAATCTCAGAACATGGGAGACATATTAAATGAATATTCCGTAAAGTTTTTACTGTGTAGAAAGAAATGGAGGCCATAGATCTCACGGAAATAAATATTGATGTTTGGAAAACAGTGCACATGACAGAAGAGGAAGTGCTAGAGGTCTTAGAAAACACGAAGATGCATAAAAAAACTGATCATCTGTATCCCAGGATGTTTTGGGAAGTTGGGGAGGAAATTCCGGGGCCCCTAGCAGAAATGTTTGTACAATCTGTAACGATGGGTGAGGTGCCAGAGGAGTTGAGGGTGGTTAATGTTGTGTCTTTATTTAAGAAAGGTTGTATGGAGAGGTCTGGGAATTATAGACCTGTGAGGGTTGACATCGCTGGTGGGTAAGTTGTTGGAGATGATTCTGAACGAAAGGATTTACGTACATTTGGAGAGGTGAAGACTGATTCAGGATATTCAGCATGGTTTTTTGTCAGGAAAACTGTGTCTCACAAACTGGACTGAGTTTTTTGAGGAAGCAATTTAAAGATTGATGAGGGCGGAGCGGAGGATATTGTTTACTCGGACTTGAGCAAAACATTTGATAACGTTTCACATGGGCGACTAATTAGTAAAACTGGATCACATCGGATTCAGAATAAGCTTGCCATTTGGATACAAAGTTAGCTTTACAGTAGGAAACAGAGGGTGATGGTGAAGGGTCGTTTTTCAGACTGGAGGCCTGTGACCAACGGTGTTCCACAGGGATCGATAATGTGTCTACTTTTGTTTGACATTTATATAAATGATTTGCTTAAAAAGAGAGGAGGCATCATTAGTAATTTTGTGGATGACAGCAAAATTTGAAGGTTTAGTAGACAGTGAAGAAGGTTATCTAAGATTACAAAGAGATCCTGATCAATTGGGTCAATGGGCTTAGGAGCAGCAGACAGAGTTTAATTTGGATAAATGCAAGGTATTGTATTTTGGTAAAACAGACGAGGGCAAGACTTATACAATTAATGCTGGGACCCTAGGTAGTGTTGTAGAATAGAGAGGTCTAGAGGGTTCAGGTGCATAATTCTTTGAAATTTGTGTCACAGGCATATAGGATTATTAAGAAGGCATTTAGCACGTTTGCCTTCATTGTTCAGACCATTGAAAACAGGAGTTGGGAAGTCATGTTGAGGTTGTGTAGGATGTTGGTGAGGCTTCTTCTGGAGTACTATGTGCAGTTCTGGTCGCCCTGTTATTGGAAGGATATTATGAAACTGGAGAGAGTTCAGAAAAGATTTATCAGGATGTTGCTGGGAATGGAGGGTTTGCATTATAGGGAGAGGCTGGATAGGCTGGGACTGTTTTCCATTGGACCATAGGAGGTTGAGGGGTGACCTTATACAGGTTTATAAAATCATAAGGGGTACAGATGAGGTCTCTACCCTGAAGTGAGGAGATCAAAACTAGAGGGCATAGTTTTAAGGTGACAGGAGAAAGATTTAAAAAGGATATGAGGGGCGACTTTTTTACACAGAGTTGGTCATATGTGGCATGAACTGCCAGAGGCAATGATGGATGCAGGTACAGTTACAATGCTTAAAAGACATGTAGATGAGTACATCAATAGGAAATGTTTAGAGGGATATGGGCCAATTGCAGGTAGGTGGCACTGGTTTAGTTTGGGAACATGGTCAGCATGGACTAGTTGGACCAAAAGGTCTGTTTGTATGCTGTGTGACTCTATGACTTTGAGGTTTTTCACAATGCTTCACATGGCAGTCTGGTGAAGTAGCCAAGGGCCCATGGAATTCAGTTGCACTTTGGCAAATTATGTCCATAAATGGCTTAGTGGGCAGAAAACAACGGGTAGTGTTCAAGAAACAAAACCACAAGTTGCTGGAAAAACTCGGCAGGTCTGGCAGCAACTGTGGAGAGAAAGCAGAGATGTTTTGGGTCCAGTGACCCTATTCAGAACTGAACCTGAAATATTAACACTGCTTTCTCTCCACAGATGTTACTTTTTATTCATTCATGGCATGAGGGCATTTATTGCCCATTCCTAATTGCCCAGAGGGTAGTTAAGAGTCAACCAGATGTATGGAGTCACACATAGTCCAGATCAGGTAACAGTGGCAGTTTTCTTCCCAAAAGGACATTAGTGAACGGGATGAGATTTTTCCACAATTGACAATGGATTAATGGGCATCATTAGACTCTTAATTTCAGTTTTCTTTTCAATTGCATTTAAATTCCATCACCTGCTGTGGTGGGATTCAAACCTGGGTCCACAGATCATGATCACTAAGTTTACCTATGACATGAAGATTAATCTGGTAAGTAACAAGGAGGAAAGCCTGAGGCAACAGGAATGATATAGACAGGCTGATTAAATGTGTTGCAAAATGGCAAATAGAATTTAATATAGGAAATTATGAGTTGCTGCATTTTAGGAAGACTAACACAGCAAGGGAATTCATATTGAATGTTAGGACCCTAGGAAGTACAGAGGATTAGAGGTATGCAAGTCAATAGATCCTTAAAGATGGCAGTTTAGGTGGTTTAGAAGTCATTTGGGATACTTAACTGTATTAACAATGACATTCAAACAAGAGCAGGGAGGTTATAATGGAGCTGTATATAATGTTACATAGGCCACAGTTGGAGTACTTTGTGCAATTCTGTTCATTACACTATAGCAATGATGTGATTGCACTAGAGAGGATGCAGATGAGGTTTACTGGGAGGTTGCCTTTGCTGGAGAGTTTTATGTTTGAAGAGAGATTGGAAAGACTGGGTTTTTTCTGCTTGGAGCAGAGGAGACTGAGGAGGGATATGACTGAGATGTACAAAATTATAAGGGGCACAGATAGGGTAGACAGGGAGAAACTTTTCCCTTTAGTAGAGAGGTCAATAAGCACGGGGCGTAGTTTTGAAGCAAGGAGCGTGAGGTTTAGAGAAAAATCTTTTTCAGCCAGAGGGCGTTGAGTATCTGGAACTCACTGCCTAAAAGGGTGGTAGAAGTGGGAACCCACAAGACATTTAATAACTGTTCAGTTGAGTACTTGAATCACCATAGTACACAAGGCAGCGGGTTATACTGGAAGCTAAGATTAGAATAAGCTCATGTTTGATAACTGGCACAGACACGATGGACTGAAGGGCCTCTTTCCACACTGTAAGAAATCTATGCCATTATAATTTCTTCACTGAACCCATATCATCAGAATGATTTCCTGGCTGCTGAATTATGCAACAAACTCAATGCATGTATCTCTCAGTCTAAGCGGGGAACCACTTCCAGAGAGAGAGGGAAGAGCACATATCGCTGCTCAGAGACTGCACTCATTAATGATTCAAGGGAAGATCAAGAAACCACGGGGCTATCAGAGGATGTTTACTTAGGCCAAACTCTCTGGTCCTCCAAACTCTTCTTTCATTCTGCCAGGCAATGACAAATCCAGTCATGGCAGCTTCTGACATCTCTTTCCTTCATGACAATCTACCTCCAGGGTGCCTCAATGCTGTACTCTCCTCTCGGCCAATTTGGAGCTTTACCCTTCAAATTCTCTTCAGTTCACTGTTGCCGATGTGATGCAATGTTGTGACACAGAAATGATTCAGCAGTTGGGTTCCCAACTCCATACTGAAAATCCAGTCCTGAACCACAAGCATAAGGAGAGATCGAACAAGCTTGAAGCTGCATTCCCTGGAATGTAAAAGATTTAAGGAGTCATTTGATGGAAACTTCTGTTAGTAAGGGTGATGAGCAGGTCAGATAAAGAGAAAGTTCCTGCCAGTTGGGGGTCTTTAAGACTAAGAGCCATGGCCTAAAAATGAGACCCTCACTTTTCAGGAGGGAAATTTAATGCCAGCATTTACTGCAGCAATAATGCACCCCCTTCCCACTCCACCACCGCCCTTCAGAGTTGTAGGCTAGTTTCGGTGTGTGCATTTTGACTTGAAGCATTTCAGCTCACGCATTCTTGGGCCCCTTGCTAAACTGTGCAGCCACTCAGCAGCATGATTAGCTAAAGGGCTTCACGTTACAACCTTTGTTCTGAGCAGGTAGCACAAAGCATGCAAGCAATCTTAATGCGCCTTGTTGAGCCTTATCAATTATTTCTGCAATATTTCTAAAAGTAACTTGCCTTACTTGACGACCACAGCGAGCTAGTCCTTCACATGTCCCAGTCACGGTTGTCAAGCTTTATGAAGGGCTATAATAGGAGTGACCATTGAAGACCTTATTCCCTGTTTTGCCAATTTGTTGAGATGCCAAAATTTGTCCCAACCTATTTCAGATCAGACGTTTACTGGTATCTGTAGAGCACAGGGCATTAGTCCTAAAAATCTAGCCAGGTTGCACATGCCTTGCACTGATAGAATAGGTGCAGTGTAATCCACTTTCTATCTGTCTACATTCTGGGTATTTTATTTATTGGATAATTTGGCTTGGCACCGTATTCAGTTTGCCTCCAGTTCTCTGTGCTGTGATTGTCTGGAGAGGAAAGATTATGTTTCCACTGTTAAGTTCCTTAAAAAGCAAAATTTTGCAGATGCTGAAAGCCTAAAACAGCCTGATAAAGTGATGAAACCCTCAGCAAATCTGTAATAAATAAATGTAAATTGTGTTTTATGCTTTGCAATTTGGTGTGAATTTATCCAGGTCATTGACTGCATTAGAGTCTCATTCCTTTCTTTCATTGTAGATTCTAATAGCTTAGAATTTCACACTGTCAAGCTGAATATTTTCAGTAATTCATTTATTCACCCGCAGAATTAATGCCTAAACTTGGGATATTTTCAACCAGTTATTTTTTAATCTGTTGCTAGGTTTCAGGTTCTGCCAAGGAAACCAGCCTGTGTTTGGGACATTTTGGGTAAAATCTGAATCCATTACTGCATTTGGGACCAGGTCAGCTGGAATGCAGTTCAAGTGAGCTCTGCCTGACATAGAAGAAAATTTAATTCCTGGGTTTAAACTTATATGGCCACACCAGAACCTTATGTGTATCTATAAAGAGGGAGAGAGAGAGAAAGAACTATTTTTGCCTTTATATCTTTGCACAGTAACATACCTTAGTAGTTTTTTTTTCCCCACAGGTTACTTTGTGTTAAAATCAATGTTTTTCACTTTATTTTTACCTAATCCATTGTTTACTAAAAGCATGTAAAATCAGTACTTAATCTTCTCCAATTTTCTGCAGGTTTTCAGTCTATGTACAGGAAAGGATATACACTAGAGGCAGTATAACCTGATGAGATTCTCTAGATTGATTGATGGGACGAGGAATGTGATAAAACCCATTTTGTGTCAGTGTATCCTGTGGAAGCAAGCAGCCTATGGCGATTATAGCAGTTAACCTCTATTAGTCTCTGGCAAGGCCAGCACGTATTACCCATTCTGAACTGCCCTCGAGAAAGTCATGGTGTGCCACTGCCTTGATCCTGTACAGTCTGTGTGGTGAAGATGATCATACAGGCTTATTTGGGGTGGAAGTTGGGGGGGTAGTTCAAAGATTGTGATCCAGGATAAACAAAGAAGCAACAAGGTTCCAAGTAAGGACTTGGAGGGAGAGCTTGAAAATTGTTCATCTCCTTCCTTTGTCCTTCTATGTAACATCACAGGTAATTACTCTCAACTTAGCTTTGGAATTCAACTGTTTTGTTGAGGTTTAAAACAAGGCTGGAAAATGGTTCCAGAGATAATTGACCCTATCAGAAACTTAACTGAGTATTGTGAATATTGGCGGGTCAATGCTGTTTGACAGTTATGCCAATAACCCCTTCCATCTCTTAAATAAAAGGAAAGAACTGCGGATGCTGTAAATCAGAAACAACCAGAGATTTCTGGAAAAGCTCAATAGGTCTGGCAGCATCTGTGGAGAGAAATCAAAGTTAACTTTTCCGGTCAAATAACCTAAAATATTACCTTCGCTTTCTCTCCACAGATGTTTACCTGCTTACTTTTCACATCTTTACTGGTAATTGAGAGGAAATTGAAGGGGTGGAAATTAACTGAGTGAGATTTGTCCTGATTTTTGAGGACTTAATATTCCGAACACTTTTCTTAGCTTGATAGCTTGTCTAGAGAAATGGCCAGTTCTTATTGTGTTGACTAATTCCATTAAATAAACTCATTTGAGTTGAAACAGAATTATTCTAATTAGGTGCTCACAGCTCTGAAATTATTTTTGCTGGATCCCTGTTTGGTTACTGATCTAGTGAAATAAAAACCTAATAAGCTGCACAGATAATAATGTTTGACTATGCTGTGTAAATTGATCAGTTTTGAAGCTACTTCAAGAGGTGCTTTGTAATTTACGGATCCACAGAATCATTTTGCTTCAGGTGTAGCCAGTGGTAGAGCGTTGATAATGCATTTAGAATGCATTTATTTTGAAACCGTGTTCAGTGGTGGAATAGAAAGTCTGTTTTGAAGCTATCTGATGGTCAGGTGGTCTAAACTAGAGAAAAGATTCAAACAGTACTGAGGATTACAGGTCATGCTAACTGATTCAATCTTCGAATGTGGTGAATTCTACAGAATTTCAAATGCTCATATTAAACCTATTAACATTACAAGGACAATGCGTACAAGAGACAGGAAAGTAATATTGATAAATTCTTTCAATATGAAACACAATGTCTTCAGATACCAATTTGACCTGTTGTAGTATGTGCTCCAGACGAAAGTGGTTTGTTTGATGAAGTCCAGCTCAATTTCATCATCATGGTAGCTTGTATGTACCAGGATTTAGCCTACCAGAAACATTTCCTCCTGCATGCAGCTTCTAGGTTGACTGACACTGAAATATTAATTTGGTTTGATATTTTTCGCAGTCCTTAAAATGGCATATAAATCTCCTGCAGTTCAGCATTTCCACACAGCATGACCTGCCTTCACTTACAGGAGTCTGTTAGATAGTAGTAAAGATGGTTAACATGGGCAAGGATGTCACATTTTACATTGTCATTTTGACACTGCTGGCTCATAGGAATATAGCTTCATCTGTCTTTAATATTGCTGGAAAATATTGTTTTAGCAAAAACAGATTTTAATGCATTATGTGAATGGATCAAGAAAATATGAAAGTTGTAGATGCCCTGCAGTGTGGAAGAAGGTCGTTTGGTCCATTGAGTCCACACTGACCTTCTGGAGAGCATCCCACCCAATCTGTGTAACCCTGCATTTCCCATGGCTAACCCACCTAGCCTACACCTCCCTGAACACTATAGGCAAATTAGCATGGCCAATCCACCTAACCTGCACATCTTTGGACTGTAGGAGGAAACTGGGGCACCCGGAGGAAACCCACGCAGACAGAGGGAGAATGTGCAAACTCCATACAGACAGTCACCCGAGGGTGGAATTGAACATGGGTTCCAGGCACTGCGAGATATCGGTGCTAACCATTGTGCCACCCCATGCTGATATGTGATAGAACACAAGAAATAACATGTTCCAGTTTCTCACATTCATGTTGGATCCTATGATTGACATAATGCTGTGGATTTGCAGGGACAGGTAACTCTTTGGGGTTGGAGGAGGGTAACAAAACAACTGTCCTCACTAGTAAGCCTGCTGGATGAGTGCTAGCAAGCTATTCAATTGTGGGGGCATCACAGTCAAGCCTTATCACATTGTCATTGCATATGTATTTGCCACAATGCCCTTCAGATGGTGCTTATGACTGGAATTTAAGTTTCCATTGGCTTGCAAGCTCGGTGATACTGAAGGCAAATGTAATGCCTCCAGCATGATCATTGCTGAGATCAGTAACTTTAACACAGACAAGCAATCAAATGTAGGATTAATTCTTTATTTCTTATTGATCTATAACACATAATAGCACACAGCATGGTGCATTTACTTACTGAGCTCATGGAGAAACTCACCATTGTGATTTGTAAGTGTATGGGATCCGATCTATTCACTCATCTCTTTTTTACTGTTAGTCTGCGGACAAGATTGGCATTCTAGGACATTGAAAAGTGACCAGAGTGAAACTTTTAAAAGAATAAATCTGTAAGAAATTTCTCTCTGAGTCTGCCAGTCAGTCAGAAAACACAAGAGTTCAGAGTTCAATTGTGCACAATCCTGCCAGTAACATAAAAAGAATAAAATATAAGGATCTATGAAATTTATGTTGGTGCTGGCCTCAATAATCTTCAGGTTGGTGACAATTAGAGGCTTCATTATTCAAAATTGATCAGTCAATGCAGGTATGTGGCAGAACAGCCAAGGTTCACCTGTGTCTTCCTTATTACTTTTTAACACCACTGTCCTCAGTACTTAATTCTGTCTGTTGTAGTTAAGCTCATCAGCATCCAGTAAAACCTAAACTGACCAGCTAGTGTTCAATATCTCAGGATTTCCTCTGAACTCCATCACCAGTGCTCGCATTCCCAAGAAATCCAGCCCATGTACTAACAGACACTGGGAATTCCATACATGGTGTTATTATATACTTTCACTCCTGCTTTGAACCAGCCCCCTTCAGTAGAATGAAGAAAACAATTAGGAAATAATAAAGATCCCTAAATTGTTAACATATGTGGAGGCGATGTTCCCATCTTGGAAAATGAAAGGGTTAGAAATAAACTAAACTGCTATTGATATACTTCCTGTTCAATGTAGACATTTAAAAATAAGCTCTGTGCATTTTCTCATTTGCTGCTTGAATCCCTACTACATCACTGCTGTAACAATTTGTGAATATGTGAACTCGGACAGTAAGTGAGGACAGTCTATTCAAACATGGAATTCAGTAGAATTTGATTGAACACATTCAATTTCAAATGTGGCATGGTAAGTCAAGGGCTCAAGAAGTCCAGTATGGGTGAGTCTGACCTACTTTTGAAATGTCAAGAGAATTGTCAATTGTCAGCTGAAGTTGTTCCTGAATATAGTTTCAGCCCCATCTCGTGCTTTTTAAACTAAAAAAAGTAGCTTACATCCTTGCTTAGTGAAGGTCTATTTGTATGGTGACTCAGAGTTAAGTTAAGGTTACCATATTGGAGTAATTTATAGCAATGTGACAACGAGGGTGCAATTTATTTCTAAAATATGCTTCACTGTTGATTAGGTTCAGTAAACTCCACATTGCCTTCAATAATTGTACGTCAGAAAATACAGATGTAACTGAGAAAAGAAAGAGACTTAATTAGACAAATCATGCTTTCATTTGTAAACCGTAAGAACTTCTCATCTAAAAATCAGACAGGAGGCAACTCTTACTTATAAAGTGCATTTACAAGGCTGCATCATCTTAAACACCAGAATGGTAGGGTAATAGTTTAAAATGCAAACCCTTGAATTATAGAATGAGAAATCTCATCGATCAGGACCAGGAACAGTGGAATACCAAATATTGTCATTGGTAGCATTAAAATATATCTGAGGAATACCTGGATTTATTCTATACAGAAGTTTAACTCATAAATCCTTTTAGTTTCGAGATCCACTTTCCTAAAACACTTACAACCGTGGCACCAAATCATTTGTGAAATCCCTCAAAGTAACAATACAATACAGCCAACACTGTTAATCTCTCAAATGGATTTTTTTCCATTTGTTTCAATAACAGTTTATGAAGAGATGGCACTATTTCAGAACCGGGCTCTAAAGAAGAGTTAGATTTGATTCAAAATATTCACACTGTTTTTTGCAAAATATTCACACTGTTTTGTTCTCCACAGATGCTGCCAGATTCATTGAGTATTTTCAGCGCTTCCTGTTTTTATCAAATTCCCAGTCACTAAAAAAGCATTTTGTTTTTAAGATATCACGCTGTTTTGAATGAAAAACCTCTGCGACAAAAATCACACCCTTCAAAGTACTTGCATAGGATGCGCATCTGTTAAGATAAAAGCAATGGCAAATGGCAAGGATTTTAAATGCATGGAATATTTTTAGCTGCAAAAACGGCTGCGGCTCAGTAAAGGAACAGCGGTAAGGCATGCTTCAGCTATATGAGTTTAATTAGTCCAGCTAAAACCCTATCATTACCAAAAAAATCACGATTTACATTGCTGAGTATGAATTTGCACCTGTAAGCATTAAGTAAACTCAGCAATTTGTTTGTGAGGTTGAAGTCAGAATATTCAAGATTTGCATATGGGGTGAACACCTGATTAAGAATATGGAATACAGAACAATTTTCTTTTTCTTGTGATACCAAGCATTACGAATTATGACATGACTGCAGATGCTGCAAAGGTCTGCCCCGACTCAATGAGAGTATCCACTTTGTATCACTGCACAATTTATCTTTTTTTAACAAAGCCTTTGTGCAATTGGATGTTTCTCAATGAGGGACCATGCACAATCTGACAACTTTAATTGAAGTGTTTTGCCACCTTGAGCCATGGTGAGTACCATAGGGTTCAATGAACATAAACCTATCAATATGACCATTTAGTGACCCAACCTTCGGTAAAGGGCCCTGTGACTTTTGTCATTCTTAATTCTAATACAAGACCAGAGCATTTACATGGAAATCTGACTTTGAACCTTATGCTGAACTATTTACTACAAGTGTTCACCTTAAATCTTTTCGACTAAAATACTTGGAAAAATGATTTTTCATGGATATTCAGATAGCACTTTCCAAACCAGTGACCACGTCCATCTCGAAGGGCAAGGACAGCACATACATGGGAACAGGATCACCAGCAGGTGCTCCTCCAAGCCATTCACCATCCTGGCTTGGAAACATGTTGTCGTTCCTTCAGCGTCGCTGGGTCAAAATCCTGGAATCCCCTTCCTAATGTCATTATAGGTCTACCTACAGTACATGGACTGCAGCAGTTCAAGAAGGCAGGTCATCACCACAACCTTCTCAAAGACAACCAAGGGTGGCCTTTCAATGCTGGCACAGCCAGTATCACCCATGTTCCACGAGTGAATATAAAAGTATAATTCTGATATGAGTTACTCAAATAACTTGCAAGTATGTTCATTCTGAAGAGAAGTTGTACTGACAGAACTTAATGAAATGCAAAGATGTTAGTGTTGCCTTTAATATTTACTATTTTATACAATCGAGATGTTAAGACATTTCAATGTATGATCATTCCCTGGCATCTTTTATTCATTCCAAAATATGTTCAAAACTGCTAAACTTCCAAATCCCACATTTAGTTTGAATTCTAACTCCATTTTTACTTACCAAGTTTAACGCTATTGCATACTCAGAAATGTGATGATTAAGCCCCTGGCAATAACACAGTTTTAACATTACAGATCTTTGTCTGTGTTCAGTTGGCATGAATAAGTCTTGAGTAAAAACAGAAAAGTGCTTCATTTTAAAACGAGCGATCTTGTGTAAATGAGTACAGGGAATGTCCTCTTTCTCATCACTTTTATTTCTGATGTATTGAACAATGCATTGAAGCCTACAGTTCGGATTGAAACCAATAGTTATATGCTTGTCCCTGAAATAACATTGGAAGGTAAAGAATAAGAATTATATTTCGATTTATTATCACATGCATATCAAAATATAGTTAAAAGTGTTTTTCGCGTGCAAAACGCAAAGTGTCACCATGATCCAGTGCCTCTTGAAACACTGAATGTAATGCAAAGTTTTACTGCTATGGAGTTTAACAGTTGTTGGACCTGAAACGTTAACTCTGCTTTCTTCCACTGATGCTTCTAGACCTGCTGAGTTTCTCTAGCAATTTCTGTTTTTATTTCAGATTACCAGAGTCAGTATTTCTTTGTTCCTTTTTGTTCTGTGAATTACAAGATTCCATATTGTCCAGGTCGACACAGTAAAAGATAAATATCTCTGAATACGCAAATCATTACATGCACTCTGTTTATTTTGTACAATTACATTGTCTTCAAAAGTCTTCATTGTAGCATCCGGGAGCAATAGCAATGAGTCAACATTAAACGAATTGTGTCTAAATGAGTTAGGCATTCAAAAGAAAGTAGGTGAATTAAAAGTGCAAATGGTAATGGAAGAACCATTGAGGTGAATCAGAGCATCTTTCCACTCCTTTACATATACTTTTGGGGAGGTGGCATTTAGCTCATTTGCAATTAGTGCTAAGTAAGCACTGCCGGAACATCATCTGGTCAGTTGGTCTCCTTGCTATTAGTGGGCAATTACTGTGAAAATTAACACCTGTTCTAGATTTCAAAAGTCAGAACAATCTAGAAGCAATTAGACAAAATGTCTTGCACCAGTGAAGAATTACAGGTGTTTGTTATATCGATAATGAAATCGACTGCACTGAGAGGTGAGCAGTCCTGAACACCTTCCTATTTGTTCAATCAAGAGACTACTGTGGGCATACATCCTGTGGGCAATGTGGAAACACCCAAGATGATGTTTATACTCAGCTACAACATGCATTTGAGCTTGCAGATCCCTCAAACTCACAGCTGGCAGATAATTTTAGGTAAATGTCTAAAAACGTTGGCTTTTATCATCTCTTTTACATTCAAGTGGCATCGAATATCAATCTGAGGGTTGGGAATGACAAATTATTTATGTAAGTGAAGGAAGTGATTATATCTTGGACTGTGTGAGACCTGTTCTTTGTGAAGTCACTGAACAAAAAAAGAACAAAGAATTGTAGGCACGGGAAATCTGAAACAAAAACAGAAATTGCTGGAGAAACTCAGCAAGTGTGGACAGAATGCAGAGTTAACATTTCAGAGCTCCGAAGAAGGGTCACTGGACCCGAAACATTAACTCTGCTTTCTCTCCACAGATGCTGCCACATGAGCTGAGTTTCTCCAGCAATTTCTGTTTTTGTTTCAGATTTCCAGCATAAGTGGTTCTTCGTTTTTGGTTTAGTGAATTATAAGAATCCATATTGTCTAGTTTGACACAGTGAAGGAGGAATGCTTCTGAACATACAAATCATCACACGCTTTCTGTTTATGTTTTACAATTGCAATGCCTTCAAATCTTCATCGTAGCATCAGGGAACTATAGAAAAGAATTAACATTAAATGAATTATGTCTAAGCGAGTTAAACATTCAATGGAAAATAGATGAAATATTAGTGCAAATAACAATGGACCTGTTTGATTCTATCACTCACTTGAAGGTGCAACAGAACGGTCATTGATCAGAACTAAATATTCAAGAAAACTTAAGAGATAATCGAAATTGAAATGGCGGAAGTGGAGTGGGAACTGTCCTGATAATAGAGCATGCGAAAACCACAGTCAAGAGCAGCCTGGTGACTAAGTGGTGAGCACTGCTGCCTCAGAGCACGAGGGGTCTGGCTTTGACTCCACCTTCAAGTGGAGTGGAGTTTGCATGTTCTCCCTGTGTCTGTGTGAGTTTCCTCCCACAATCCGAACATATACACCCTAGGTGAATTGGCCATACTAAATTGCCCTGTAGTGTCCAGAAATGTGCATGCCAGGTGGATTAGCCATGGGAAATGCAGGGTTACGGGGATAGGCAGGGGTGGCGGGGGGAGGGGGGGGAGGCAGTGGTGGGGGCCAGGTCTGGGTGGGATTCTATCTGGAGGATCGGGTATGGACTTGATGGGCCGAATGGCCTGCTTCCACACTAGGAATTCTCTAATCCTTCCGAGAGAAAATACCTTAAATCAGTAATCAATCTGTCAAATGAAGTTGAAAATAAAAAAAAAGGTGGGACTAATTTAATAGCTCCTGAAGTTAATTTTGGTGTCAAACAAAGTGTAGTTTGACATTTAGTAATACAAAGCTTGAGTATTGCAGGAAAAAAGGCACGTTTTGTGGAGGGTAATGTTTGATACACAGGGGTGCACTTTGGGAACAGAAAAAAGCATGTACACGCACTACCTTTTCCAACTCAAAAAAAATACGTAACAGCCATTTGCTAGCTAATTTCTCAAGGCAATCACTTGTCCTGATGAGTGCAGGATGACAGATTTTGACCTGAATCAGGACGTGAATCAAGAAATCAGAAATGTGTGTAAGGAGAGTAATCATGGGGCCATTAACGTTCATACATAATGGGTAAACTGAATTTACAATAACAGCATTGATACCATAGGGTATACACAAAGTGATGACGCTGAGACTATGCCACTGTCATCTTTCCATTCAGACATCCACTATCTAGGAGATATGAGTGGAAGTCAATGAAAAATTTATTAATGCAAGTCAGCAACTTCAGAATAACTTACATGCAGCCAAGGCAGGAATGGTTGGGTGGGGGCGCAGTGGGTGGGGGCATGTAACCTGTTAAAAATGATTGATTTTTGCGACATACTGGATTGTCACATTGACCAGTAACTGAACGGGACTAGCCATGTAAATATAATAGCTACAACACCAGGATGGAGGCTAGAAATCCTTCAGCGAGTAACTCACCTCCTGATTCCTCAAAGCCTGTTCATTATTTTTGAAGCACAAGTCAGGTGTGTGGTGGAATACTCCCCACTTGTTTAGATGAGAGCAACTCCAACAACACTCAAGTAGCCTGACACCATCCAGGACGAAGCACCCACTTGATTGGCACCACGAACACACCTTCCACCATCGACACTCAGGAGCAGCAGTGTCTACTATCTACAACATGCACTGCAGAAATTCACCAAAGATCTTTAGACAGCACCTTCTAACCCCACATCCACTATCCTCTTGAAGGATAAGGGTGGCAGATGCATTGGAACACCACCATCTGCAAATTCCCCTCCAAACTCTCACCATCTCGGCTTGGAAATATATCACTGCTCCTCCAGTGCCACTGGGTCAAAATCCTGGAAGACCCTCCCTATAGCACTATAGGCCTACCTATATCAAATGGACTACTGCAATTCAAGAAGACAGCTTACCACCATCTTCATCAAGGTTAGCTAGTACTGGAGAATAAATGTGAGCCCAGTCAGTAATGCCCACATTCCATGGATGAATAAAAATGAACACATGCGCCCAGTCAATAAAACGGCAAATAGTTTTGTGCAATCTACATAGGGGAGAACTCGTCTCTTGTGGACCTAAATTGGTTTCTTGTACGCCTTGTTTTATTTTTGTGACCACAAAATAAAATTTCATTTTTTTGAAATAATTGTCATTGTTTTGTTACCTACAGTCCATTTTCTTACATCAGATGAAATGGTGTATCAGTTGATAAGGCCATTTTGTTTTAACTTATTTGCTGTTTTGCACGTTAATTGGTACATTTTAATGTACCATTTTGTGAAATTGGGCCAAAAAGTAACAGCTGTGGATGAATTCCTGAAGAATTTCCAAGGGCTGATTTTTACAGCCCCACTTATAGACGGCGTTCCTACTTGCAACCTGCCCATCCTGATTTGTCTGATGATTGAGATGGGCTAGGCACATTCCCTGCTGAGGGCCTGAACTGACCAATCAGTGGCTCATTACACCTCCACCAGTATTTCACATGATGAAGGGAAGTCCATTCGATATGGGCATTTGGCAAATTTGGTGTTGGCCAAAGGGAGGGGAGTGTCCTCCTGTGCATATCAACAGCATCACCATTACGGTAATCCCCTATCTTAATCCTACCCCGACCTCTCACTCACCACAGCCACTTAGCTGAGACCCTGAATCCCAGACTTAGCTTGACTCCTCCTGGATGCAGTGGGGCTTGATGTAGTCCTGAGGGTGGTCACTGCTCACAGCTGGTGCTGCTGGTTCTACAGGGTTGCCTTCATTTGAACAGGCAGCAGTTCTGTAAGGTGCGACTTGCGACTGAGACAGGAGCGCAAGTCAGAAGCCTTACTTTAAAGCAACTAACACTGCATCTAGCATCATATTTTTGATGGAGCAACCATGGGATTTTAGTTTGTCTCACCCTGTCTTTTCAACTCACAGCTGGAGAGCTATGGCAACCCTAAAATTCAGACCCTAGGTTCCAAAAAATTCCCCTTATTTTGAAACGTATAAATCATAATGTTGATATTCAAGAAAGAAAGGATGACGATGATAAACACTGAACTACAGACCTGTTAGTTGAGGCAAAATAGTAGAGTTTATTGTTAAGAATGTGATAACAGGGCACTCACAAAATCATAATCAGATGAGACAGAGTCAATACAGATTATGAAAGAGAAATCATGTTTGACAAATCTGTATTAGTTTGTAGCGATTATATCTAGTAGCATAGATAAGGGAGTGTAATGTATTTGGATGTTCAGAAATCATTCAATTAGGTATCTCTCAAGAAGTTATGACATAAGTTAGGATTCGCAAGATTGGGAACAATATACAAGCATGTGTTAAGGAGTTGATAACAAACAGATAATGACGAGTGAGAATAAATGTATCATTTTAGGTTGGTAGGTGACATACCACAAGGTCAAGTTTACAGACTTTTGTTCTTTGCAATTTCTATCAAAGTCTTATTGGAATAGACAAAAGTATATCTCAAATTTGCTGTTGATTCAACATTGTCTGGAGAGCATACAAAGAACCTGCAAAGGTACGTAGATAAATTCAGTGAGTGTGTAAGAAAGTGGCCTTTAGAATATCGATTTTCAAATCGCAACAGAAATAAAATTACATTTCTAACCAGTGAAAGATTGCAAAATGCCTCTGAATAGGCATCACAAAGAGAGGACATTCATGTACTGGAAACAATGTGAAAAGCAAACAGCATGCTACCTTTTATTACAAAGGGACTGGAATACAAAAGTATGAGATTTTTTGCAATTATGTCGGCCCTTGTGCAATCACACTTGGTATACTGTGTACAGTTTTTGTCTCTTCATTTAAGCAAAGCTATAATTGCGTTGAGTAGAACAAATAAAGAATTGCTGGACTGATTCCAGGGATAAGGGGACTGTCTTTTAGGGAAGGATTGAATACTCCAAGTCTATATTGTCTAGAATTTAAAAGAATGACAAGTGTTTTCTTTTGAAAGTTATAGCATTCTCAAGGGTTTGCCCACAAAGGTGTTGCCTCCGCCTGATGAGTCTGGAACTGGAGATCATAGTTTCAAAACTAGGTGACAACTTTGGGCTGAAGTGAGGAAAAATTTCTTCCGTCAACAAGTTGTGAATTTTCTACCTGAAAATACTCTGGATCTCTGTCATTGAGGATATTTGACACAGGTACCAAGAGATTTTTGGATGCTATAGTACGTTGTGCAAGAAAGTGAGTCACAGATCGGCTATGATTGTATCAAGTAGGAAACCAGACAAAATGGCCTTTGCCTATTCCTATTTTGAGTTTTTATCATGCAAACATTTAGGGCCATAGCCTGTTTCCCTAATTCATTCATGTGATGTAGGTGTCATTGGCTGGGCCAGAATTTAGTATCCATCTCTAGTTGCTCTTGTGAAGGCGGTGGCAGCTACATCCTTGAACCGCTGCGGTCCATATGCTGTGGGTAAACCCGCCGTGCTGTTGGGGAGCAATTTCCAAGATTCTACCCGAACAACACTGAAGAAATCGTAATATATTTCCAAGTCCGGATGATGAGTGGCTTGGAGTCGAACGTGCAGGTGGTGGTGGTGTTCCCATGTACCCGACACTGTTGTCCTTCTAGATGGTGACAGCTGTGGCTTTAGTAAGTGCTATTTAAGGAACCTTGGTGAATTTCTGCAGTGCATTTTGTAGATGGTACACATTGCTGCTGCTGAGTGACGGTGGTGGGTGGTGTGGATAAGATTCCAAACAAGCAGGTTGTTTTGCCCTAGATGGTGCCAACCCTTTGACTGTTGTTGGAGCTGCACTCATCCAAACAAGTAAGGACTTCCCGACTTGTGCCCTGTAGGTGATGGACAGGCTTTGGGAAGTCAGGAGGTGGATTACTGGCTGCTATATTTTCAGACACCGACTTACTATGTAGTATCTTTAGTGTACAGTAAACATCAATAGTGAGCCGCACAATGTTGATGTTTGGAGATTCAGTGATGGTAGTGTCACTGAATGTCAAGGATCAATGGTTAGATATGCTTGTTGCCTGCTATTTGTGTAGTGCCAATATTATTTGCTGCGTGTTAGCTCAATCCAGAATATAGTCCCCATCTTACTGCATTTGGACAAGGACTGCTTCACTACCTGAGGAGTTGCAAATGGTGCTGAACATTGTGCAATCATCAGCAAACATCACCACTCCTGACTTTATGATAGAGGGAAGGTCATCAATGAAGCAGCTGAAGATAGTTGGGCTGAGGACACTACCCTGAGGAACTCCTGCAGAGATGTCCTCTAGCTGCGGTATATATGACTCCAATCACTGGATGGTTTCCCCCGATTCCCATTGACTACAGTTTTGCTAGGGCTCCTTTATGCCACACTCAATCAAATGCTGATTTGATGCCAAAGGCACCTCACCTCTGGAATTTAGCTCTTTTGTCCATGTTTGAACCAACGCTGAAATGAGGTCAGGAGCTGAGTGACCCTGTTATCGTTTAATAAAGCACTGGTAGGTTTGTGGGCATTGCCTGGAGTGTGCAAAACTCCAAAATACATGGAGTTCTAAAAAAGCTATTAGTTGTGTCGGCTCCATTGTACAAAGCAAATATGGGAGGAGAACAAGCAAAGTGAAGCTGCAGGTTCGTAGTGATCTTAAGTATTTCAGGGAAACTCTTTTGGTCGCGTTCTCAAATGGACGAATAGAATTTTATGAGCTAAAAATATCTAAAATTCTTAAACCGTACATATTTATTACATTAGAAGCCTTTGAGATACAGGTAGTTCTCCTATAACATGTTTCATTAAGGCAATTGGCCATAACACAATTGATGAACAGTGGACGCTGTTTGGATAGAGCAAACTTTTTACTGTACAGGTATGGCGATTTCCCTATAACACGATTTTCAATAGGACAAGGTCACACAAGAATGCAACTATCGCATTACGGAAGAACTGCCTGTAATTATTTTTTTCAGTGCAGTGGTAATGCAACTTCAGCAGTGTGGGACCTTTGCCTGTCATTTGTCTTTGCCCCTAAACTCCACCGAATCTTTTAGATCAGGATTATTTTAATGTTCGAAATTATCTGGAGAGGGTGGTTTCAAAACAGTTTATTACATTCCTTGCCTCAAATGTGCATGATGGAAGTAGTCTGGGCCTTTAAAATGTAATTTCCCTTTTTCCCTGCAATTTACTAGAAGCCATGGATACTAGGAACTCAAGGCGTTCCTTGCGTCCTATGAATAAAGTAATTGGAAATTCATCCAATGGCCCGTAATTATGATGTCTATTCTTCTGCAAAATGAATGTTTCTATTTGAGCGGACATTTCGAAGACAAGGAATCGCACAGTAGGGAAATTGCAAAATGCTGTTAGGGCAGAATTATGACACTGCAGCTCTCTGCCCAATTTTTGTGTGTCTTATGCATCCCAGACCAGCCAAAATTAGATTGAATAGCAATCAAATCTGTCTTCTTTTTATAGCCCTGCTTCCTTGGGTTCTTTAGAAGACACAATGGAAGCTGTGAACACTTTAAGCTTTTAGTTTCTGATCCAGTCGTCATGTTCTCTAGCTCACCATTTATTGCCTTGTCTTGTCCATTGCTTGCTTGTTGACAGTTTTCCTCCTGTCTTCCTACTCTTTCAGTCATTCAAACAGTCTGCATTGCTGAATCAATAGTAACTTGTTGTGATTTATCATTTTTATGAACATGGTATTTGAACTAATTATTTATAATAGCGGAATATGGCAAACACATATTGCTGTGCAATAAAAAATGTATACCAGAAGATCTGTGATAGAAATAGTCTTGGAATTAATGTGCTGTGTGCAGCTGATGGTACTTGATAGGAAATGAGATCATGCACAGAAATTGTAATATTTCTAATTGATACAACATGACATTCCTCACGGAAAAGCATGAGTAAGAATCAATGTAAGGGTACATGAAACATAATTGTTGATGAACTATTGTGCAAAGCACTGAGAGTTGTAGGTATTTTAAGAACAAATGTTGTGCAGAATTTAATAGCCTATACCCACTGTCTGAAGCCACCTCAGGAATGACGAGTTCAGAGCTATGTGATTTCGTGGGAGGATCTTTCCCTCTTTCCTTCCGTCTTTCTGATTAACATTGGGGTGGGAGGTCTTCCTGCCCAGAAACCAAGTAAAGCCCATCACTGGCCACGCAGAGCCATAATAAAGGTTTCAATTAGCAACGGATAGGGTTCTCTCCACTGGGGAAGCCGTCCAGCAAACCATGTCAGGTTTGCTTGCAGATGTCTGGTGGAATGGATTTGTCATTCAAAGGCCTAATGTATTTGATTAAGGAACCTGACACTTCGATAAAGGGAGCCCCCTCCACTTAGTATCACCCCTCAGCACCCACCATCCTTGGGAACCACATCCCACCTTATACTGCTATCTTTGGAGGTTCTGTTACTGATCACCTGAATATGCTGCAGTGAAATTCCACCATTCACCGTGAATAGCCCAGTATTACTGTGGTCAGCTCCATATTTACTTTAGGTCTGTACCTTTCTGCAAAAAGTATATATTTTAAAACAGCTTGTGGAAAATTTGTGCTCTGTCTCACTCCTTGAAAGAGACATGGAGGTTAGATCTTTAAAATTAACCTCTGGTTTTGGCTTCCGGGGTTTTTCTAAGGCGTATGTGCTAGGTACCTGGTGGAAACTGTGCAAAATGGGCTTCCTGGTGGTTCCATTGCATCCAGAATCTAAAAGAAATAAGGGATAGGTCAAGAAAGTGGAGCCGATGCAGAAGTTCTCCCATAATTTTCTTGAATAGCAGAGCAGTCCCAAGGGATCAAGTGGGCTGCTTTATTTTCCTTCTTTCTTAAGCTCTTGAGAAACAGACCAGGCTTGAGGGGCCAAGTGGCCTACTTCTGTTGCTAATTTATATGTCCAGACTGTGGAGACATCAGACCAGGCTGCCAGGGTCAGGTGGTGAGACCTCATTTATTTCTCCTCCAGGGACAGAGTTTCTCTCCTGTGGGCGACCTCCTCCACCTGCATCTCCAAGCCCCCGGTCCGAGAACTGTGACATTATTTTCCCCCTTCTCTGACGTCTTCTGAGCAAATGTGCTTCACCCAGCAGGGCAGCCTTGGAATGCCAGTCCTTGCCTAGGTCTTTAATCCTGGTTCTGATAGACCCCCAAACCCGGGTCTCCTGGTTGACAGGAAAGTGGCAGCAGCAGAGCTAGTGGGTCCTGGTTGTGGGGCTAGTGTGGGTCCAGCACGGGACCTGGCATCGGCAGTCTGTTGGTGAGGTGCTCCCAGCACTGAAAAGATGGTGCCTGAAGAGTGGCAGCACAGGTGTCGTTGATCTAGCTGGTTCAGGCTCCGTGTGGAACAAAGATGAATTTACTTTCAGCTTGATCTTTTTATTCTTTTATATTCTTAAAATATTCACAAGGCCAGACTATGGTGGCAGTTGAAGCTTTTCACCTTATATTATTGTGTTGCTCACTGTAGAGTACAAGTGACAACAAATCATCATTCATTCAGGTCCACTGCGGCCTTTTAAAGGGAGCCAGGAATACCAATGGTTATTCAGTGATTGGTGAGCCGTCCTGGGAATGGTGCTTAGTAAGCCAGGGCTAGCGTCTGAGAGTAAGGAGTGTTTGCCACAATATGGCAAGAGATCCCGCTGGGCCCTGCAAGATACAAAAGCCCACAAATAAAAACACCACAATACTTGGCCAAATAAACCAGAGATTCAGCCACTGGCATTGTCACAGGGTTATAATGTTGGTTATGTTTACAATGATGGGGATGAGTGAGACTTTGGAGGCTTCTCAGTATTTCTGTGGTTTCGTGACGAGAATTTTAAATATGAGCCTTTTGTGCGCTGGGAGCTAATGCATGCACAGGAATGATGAACAACTGAAATTTAGTGTTAGTTAGGATATGGTCCTAGAGTTTTGTCTGAATAATTGGCCAGTTGTATTATACATCAGAACCTAATAATAAACTTAATTATAGAAGAAGTGTGAACATGAAAATTTATGCTGTCAAATGAACAATGAAGCTCTCTCAAACTGTCCGTGACTCATTCAATAACCCACTCTGCCACCAACTGACAAAAGACTGAACAATTTAAATTCTTAAAAAACAGATTATACAGGTCCTGCTGATAATTTTCGTGGATCATGTGGTAAAATGGGATTTGCGTGAATCACGGTTTATTGTGTCGAATTGTTCACATGGCTCTGATATCAGAAGTGACACTAGACTGAGCATGTGAAGAGAGAGAGAGATCTTACACCCTACATGAGAAAGCAGCATTTGAAACCTATCATGCCAAGATGTAAATAAAGGAGTGTTATATATCACAGAACAGGCTGAAGAGACTTACTGGAGAGATGAGGCACAAGCAGCCTCATGGGCAATGTACATCCAGACAACCAATGCCCAAGATGCATCTCAATGTGCAGATAGCAGAAATGGCTTGAAGCACAAGATAAAGTGGATATTTCCAGGATATACAGATTCTTTTAGTATTTATGTTGTTGCCTTTCAGATTCTTAAACTTGAGAATTTATTGGGGAAACCTAGTGTGATTAATTGTGTCAAGCCAGTGTGAAATGTTTGTATACTGACTGCTTAGAGTCACCTAAGAATCACCCCTATCTCATACTCCCTCAAAAGCTGCTCTCACCATCTCATTCCGCAGCCCCCCCAACACTGGTCACCCCTTATCATACTCCCCCAACATTGCTCACCCCATCTCACACACCCCTAACATGGCTCTTTGTAACTCATACACCCACCCCCGAACACTGCTCACCCCATCTCATGACCACCTCCAATACTGCTCCCTCCATCTCACAATTCCCCAACACTGCTCACTCCATCTCATGACGCCCCCCAACACTGCTCTCCCCTTCTCTATGACTCCAATATTGCTCTTCCCAACTCATACGCCCCTAACATTGCTGTCCCCATTCTTACACTCCCAGTACTGCCCACCATCCCATACACCATCAACATTGCTCTTTGCATCTCATAGACCCCCCAACACTGCTCTCTCCATCTCATATGCCCCCAACATTGCTCTCCCCATCTCATATCCTCCCAACACAGCCCACCCCATCTCAAACACCCCCAAACCTGCTCTCCACATCTCACACTTTCCCCCTCCAACATCTGTCTCCCCATCTCATAACACCTCCCAACACTGCTCACCCCATCTCATAAAATCCTGGCACTACTTATCCCATCTCATACCCTCCCAACCCTGCTTCCCCATTTCATACCCACTCAACACTGCTCTCCCCATCTCATAAACCCTGAATACTGGTGTCCCCATCTCATATTCCCCCAAAAGTGCTCCCTCCATCTCATACGCTCCCTAACACTGCTCTCCCCACCACATACCGGCCAAACACAGCTCTCCCCTCCTCTGTGCCACCAACACTGCTCACCCCATCTCATATTACCCCAATCCTGCTCTCCCCATGTCATATTCTCCAAGGCCCGCTCTCCTCTTCTCACACACCCCTGAACACTGCTCCACCATCTGACACTGCTCCTCCCCTCCCCGATACAGACTTCAATCTGCATATTTATCGATATGCAAATGTGCACACCCTCTCAGCCCTGCCCTGTCCCTTGACATACAGCTGGGGCTGGGTGATGCCATGGGATGTTGGCGTTGTTGCATGGAGAAATATGGGAGGTTTGTATTGGGGAAAGTGTGAGGGATGCAGTGAGTAGTGTCAGTATCAGGGTTACCGAGGTGGCTTCAAAAGGAACCCAGAACTGAAAAGAGCTGGCAGATCAGCTTTAAGCCAACAGAAATTAAAGGCAGTTATGAAGGTGTGTTGTCTATTGAGGACATAACAGTGAGTGTAGCATTGCTGCAGTTGTAGCTTTCAACTCTATCTCTAGATTCACCGTACTGATGGGTCCACCCTGCAGCTGGGACCGAAGGTCCTAAGCCTCTGCTGTTAAAAGAAGAGGCTGCAGTTTCAAGTGTAGTCAGTTACGTGTGCTCTAGCTCTGTGGCGGTTCAGATAATCTGGGCCGAAAAACCTGAAAGGACCGGCCAGTAAAACTAGAGAGTGATGCATAATGTCCCAGCTCATCCTGTACGCCTCAAAAAGAGCCCCAGAATGATCAGTACATTCATTCCCAAGTATGACTATTCTGTTTTACTGGTTTTCAACCTATGGGTTGTGGTATTCCCTGCCTGGACTGACTGTGACTCCTTTGTTTTTGAGTACCTGGGTTACCCCACACAAATTAGATTCATTTGAGTCACTAACTGAGTTTGAGTGAATATCTTCATTGCTGTTGGAAGGCACAGTGAGGTCTTATTCTCCTTTCATTTGGAACATTGGCTCATCCTGCCAATATCATGATTGCAAGTTGATATTAGGTTTGATACATGATATTCAGAAACTGGAGGGAGCCTTGTTCCAAAGTATTGATATTTCTGTTACAGCAAAGCTTACTTGAAGCAGAGAAGATCAAATACAATTGTTAACACAATCAGTCATTGGCAGAGGCTGCCTGTTATTATTGCAAGGTTTTGAGATGATTGAGGTAGTTTTAACACCATTTGATCGTATCCAGTTTAATTCCAAGAACATTGTAGCAACTTTAATTCAAGTCCAAGTTAATATATGTAAACAAAAATCTGTCTTCCACAAGCCTTCCTCCATGGGAGATTTTGCGTTCCATGCTGTTCTTCCCTTCTCAACGAGAACGCTCCAAGGATGTGCTCGCGTAAACACAACGGAAATCTGTAGCTGCCACATGTACAAACGTTGGCCCTTTGCTCAGATTTACTCTGTTGGAAGTAAATGCAGTATGTGCTGATGCAGTATGTGCTGATTGCAGTACTGCAAAATCATATCTAGACACTAAGTATTTAAAGAAAAGGATTATGTCAGTCTTGCCGGTCAGCTGTTAACTGGACTGTTCCAAATTAGCTGTTGCTAAAGGGACCTCTGTGTATGTTGTTGGGCTGATGAAAGAACTTTTAGCAATTCTAGCATAAATGCAAGGCGTAGAAGTTGATCTCCCTGTTTTAAGGAATTGTGCTCACAGTTTGTGATCCTTAAAAATGTGCCCCCAAGTCTTGAAATCCCCCAAAGTAGGGAAAAGACAGCTACCATTGTTGCTTCCTGCTAGTCTGATTGTAGACTGAATGCAAACACACAATAGAGTTTGCTTCTCGGTGAAGGAAAGGTTCCTAATTCCCCTGTAGCCGTCGGCCTTCCAGCTATGAGGTATACTAATACATTTAGTTCTCTAACTAAGAGAATTCCAATAGATGATGAAGATACACACATGAATAAAGTGAAATAAACATAATTTTCCAATATGTACATGTGAAAAATCGAATCTTCTTTTTTAAAGACCTATACCACATTTGCGGTCTCTCAAAATCTGGAGTTTTCTCGTGTGGCATTATGTCTTGACTAAACCCTGGGCATCAGGAGCTGAGGTAGAAGCAACAGTTCAGGCACTGCCCCACTGCTGTTGATGGCAGACATCCTGTGGAGCCTATTTATTGTACTTCTTGTGTACTGATGCAAAACTCCTTCCAAGGCTTCCCCTACAGCCATCTATATCCATAAGTGGTCTATTGTGTGTAAGGGTTGATGATGTTCTGGTCGAACAAGAAGAGTCTTGTGCAGTAGTAGATCATAGTGTCATGCAGCACAGAAACAGTCCCTTCAGTCCAACCAGTCCATGCTGAACATAATCCCAAACTAAACTAGTCCCACCTGCCTGCTTCTGGCCCATATCATTCCAAACCTTTCCTCTTCATGTACTCATCCAAATGTCTTTTAAATGTTGTCATTGTGCCCACATCCATCACTTCCTCCCTCTATGTAAAGTATTTGCCCCTCACGCCTTTTTTGAATCTCTCTCATCTCAACTTAAAAATGTACCCCCTAGTTTTGAAATCCCCCAAACTAGGGAAAAGACAGCTACCATTAGCCCTATCTATACCCTTCATGATTTTATAAACTTCCATAAGTTCACCTCTCAACCTCCCACACTCAAAATAAAAAAAAGTTCCAGTCTATCCAACCTTTCTTTATAACTCAAACTTTCCATACCCAGCAGCAGCAACATCCTGTTTTTTTATTATTATTCATTCACAGGATGAGGGCATCGCTGGCTAGGCAACATTTATTGTCCATCCCTAATTTCCCAGAGGGAAATCAGAGTCAACCGCATTGCTGTGGGTCTGGAGTCACATGTGGCCAGACCAGGCAAGGATGGCAGTTCCCTTCCATAACGGGCATTAGTGAGCCAGATGGCTTTTTCAGACAATTGACAATGGATTCACAGTCATCATTAGATTCTTAATTTCAGATATATATTGAATTCAGATTCCACCATCTGCCATTGCAGGACTCAAAGCCGGGTCTCCAGATCATTATCTGAGTCTCTGGATTAACAGTCCAGTGATAATACCGCTAGGTTATCGCCTCACCCCTAAATCTCTTGTAAATCCTCTCCAACTTAATAATATCCTTCCTATAACTGGGTGACCAAAACTAGACACAGTACTCCTGAAAAGGCCCCACCGAAGTCCTGCACAACCTCAACATGACATCCCAACTCTTATCCTCAAAGGACTGAGCAATGAAGGCAAGCGTGCTAAACACCTTCCTCGCCGTCCTGTCTATATGTGATGCAAACTTCACTGTCAACCTGATGTAATTTATTGTAACTCTGAAACTATTTACGGATTATAAGAATAGGCTCTACAATAATGCAAAGACCGTGGGGAGGAACAAAGCTTAGGTCTGTCTCCCATGAGATCCTATTTTATCTTCCACCAAATCTTCACAGTGTGTGTTGCTGATACATTCAGTCAACTATTAACATTTTCAGACCATTATTCAAGGTGAATGAGGTCAATGACAGAGAGAAGGAGAGGCTTCTCATCAGGGGCTAGAAGGGCAACAGGTACAGTGTCGTCCTCCAGGGTCTAGTGAACTGTGTATGATCTACATGCTGTAATTAAAAGTGAATAGTGGGAATAGTGGCAGAGACTTTCGAAGTTGCTTGGAAGAGCCTGCTGTGTAAAAATTCATTGCAGTTGTAACCTTCACACCTATTAACACCATTTGTATTCTGGGAATGACTCCCATGTTGACTGCAGAAAAGTAATGTGTTCTGTTATGGACATCTTTGCAAATTGTAAGCCTTGCATACAAATGATTTCAGATATATCTAGACAGAGGACTCTGGCCCTGCTCTCTTATCTGATTGCATAAGAACTGACCTTAGGGCAACATGTAAGGAGCAAACTTAACTTCTTTTGTGTGTCATTTTTATCCTTCCCCATCCGATTGTCTTCCTCATTCAAAACCTACAAAATTAAGAATTATTCAAAGTTCCTTGAGCACTGTTCACTTGGCAAATATGAACAAATTGCAGAGATCGTAAAGTTTAAATTTACAAAGATTTCTTGCATTGTTCTTTAGTTGTATTGCAGAGACTACATAGTTAGTGGTATGAGGCATGATGAAACAGCAAAGTATTTGTAAGATCAATGATCAAGAAACCAAAAACTTAGCTGTAACTCATTTAACATGTGCATTTTAATTACATGATGAAGATATCCCCTCCTTTCTGAATGAATGAAAGAGGTCCCCAGTGAGCTTAGTGCACAACTGGTAGACAGATGCCAAATGCTTATGGTGCTTCCATTATCGTATTGAATTGTGTTTTGCACATTAGATGCTCTATAAGCCTCATGTAATAATAACTTATAATGTAGGGGATGAACAGCACTGAATGTTCCAGCTGTGAAAGTTCAAATAATAAGCCTGCACCCAATGTGAACGATGAGTCTGTGGTTGAAGTGATATGTATAACCACAATAGTACTGTTTGTGGCTCAGCTCTATCCCCTCGGTGACAGTTTTCTGGGAGATTTCGTTCTCTGTTAAAACTTACCATTATTTTGGTGTTGGGCGTACCTGAAAAGTTTTATTCACAATGTCTGCAGAAGAGTGTTTTTTTTTTCAATTGAAGTAGCCTTGCTTTCCCTGACTTGCAAGAGCCTGTGGTAAGATCTAACACAGGTATAGGTAGAAGAGTGCATGGCATGATTATGGGAATGTAAAGTCGCACTGAGAAATAGTAGCATGAAACACGTAAGGAGTTAGGAAGCCAAATACAACATTAGCATTCATATCAACAGGGCTAGAATACAAGGAGAGCAGAGGTGTACTGCTGTGGCTGCGTAAGACTCTAGTCAGATGGCATTTGGAATATTGTGTGCAATTTTGGACCCAGTATCTAAGGAAGAATGTGCCGGTAGTGGAGAAAGTTCAGAGAAGGGTTTACAAGGATGATCCAGGGATGAAGGGTGTGTCAAATGAGGAGTGCTTGAGGACTTTGTGTCTGTACTGAATGGAGTTAAGGAGGATGGGGGTGGGAAGAGATCCCATTGAAACTTAGGGAATACTGAGAGGTCTAGATAGAGTGGACATAGAGAAGATGTTTCCACAAGTAGGAGAGACTAGGACCCAAGGGCACACAGCCTCAAAATGAAGGGATGGCACTTTAGAACTGAGATAAGGACATATTTATTCAGCCAGAGGATGGTGAATCTGTGGAACTCATTGTAGGATGACTGAGTCGATCAAGTCATTAGGCATATTTAAGGCAGTGTAGATCTGCATCTGATTAGTAATGGGATCAAGGGTAATAAGGAGAGGGCAGGAGTATGAGGTCGAGAAGCATATCAGCCATGATCGAATGATGGAGCAGATTTGAAGGGCTGAATGGCCTAATTCTGCTCCCATATCTCAATGTCTTAAGGGACACTTCACTGCATATGTCTCCACTCCAGATGAAAATACTGCTAAGCCATCATGTAAGGCAGAACGTGGGTAGTGGATTCCTCCATCCAAGCTAACATCCACCAATTTAGTCATATGGTTTTAAGTGATTGCACTAATGCTTGATATTCAAAATGTATCCTTCCTTCCTTTCGGTACTGGGAATTATGACTCAGTAGATGCCATGATTTGAACGTGATTCTTTCTTTTTCGACCACCACAAGCTTCTTCTCCCTTATCATAGTCTTTGCCTCGCCCAGTGTACACTGCCCTAGCTCACCTTGAGGTCAGAGTATCTCCTAAGATGGACAGCTATGCGCTGTGAATTATTTAGCTACAGTGAGGTCCCTCTAACACAGCTGAGAAGAAAAGGGTGATGATCGGGGAAAAGAGAATTAGTGTCCTTAATAGCACTAACTTTAAATTGAGCCTCCACAATCAAACTGTTTCAACGTCTACTTAACTGCAAGCGACTGCATGCTAAGTCTGGCAAGCCAGAATGGATGTGATGGTATGCAGACACATCAGACCGCTATGGCTGATAGGATTCTGTTGGGTTGGATGTATAAGATTGGGAGTGATATAACACTGATAGCTGGATATGAATATGGTGCACAACAGTATACTTAGTGTTTGTGGTCGACACTTCAAAATAACTTTATGGCAGCAAGAACATAATTGAAGCTTTCTTTACTACATTACTGGATCTCCTTTCCTAGCTGACCTAATAATGTCAGTGAACATCTTCCAGTGTGGGGTGGGGCAGGAGTGTACTGTAAGAATGACTTTTCTCATCTCTGTGAAGATTACGCAGTACTTCAGTCTTGACTTGTTGGTGGTCACTTATTCATCAGGAAAATGCATTAGACTGAAAAGAAAATCCATCTGCAGCCGCTATTTTAAATATGTTGTGAATTCTGGTCTAGGTTTCTTTTCAAAAGGGTTAGAATCTAAACATTGGTCAAATAAAATTTCTGGCTGTAATTTCAACAGATTGAGGATTCCAGATGGATTGACGATTGGCCAAGATTTTCTCATTCCTGTTGATATTAAGTAGGAAACCCCAGTTGACCGCGGGCTGGGGGAGAAAATTGAAAATGTTCATTGATTTGTTTTCTTCTCCTTCCTCTGCCACTAAACACAGTCTGGAACCGTTTTGCAGCCACCCTATAAATTGTGCCCAGCTTGGAGATGTTTTAGGGCTCCTAAAAGTCCCAAAGACACTAAGGGCAAGAAACAGTGAATATTTTCAGAAGAATTCCCTTCCAAGGACTGAGGATGTCTCCCATGCGCAGGACCGTAAGAAAGTACAGAGTTGTTAACACTGCCCAGTCCATCATGCAAGCCAACCTTCCATCCTTTGGCTCCATCTACAGTTCTCACTGCCTCGGGAAGGCAGCCAACGTCATTAAAGACCCGTCCCACCCCAGTTATAATCTCTTCCAACCTCTTCCGCCGGGCAGTTGATACAAATGCTTAAACACACCTGCCAACAGATTCAAGTACAGCTTCTTCCCCGCTGTTATTAAATTTCTTAATGGACCTTCCAAGTTTCAAGTTCAATGTTGACTTTGCTCTTTGCACACCTTCTCTGCAGCTGTAACATTGTATTCCTCGCTCTGTTCTATCACCCTAATGCAGTTTATATGGTATGATCTGCCTGTACCTCACACAAAACATTTTTTTTGCACTGTACCTAGGTACAAGTGACAATAGTAAAATAAGTGAAATCATTCTTTTAATATTTGCCATGGTAATGGTCTTAGGCACCTCTGATTTCTTCTGAACTGAGTTACACATCTTTGAATGTCCGGCTGCAAAGCTAGCTAAATATTTCTATTGCTCCCCTATTACGCAGCTCAGTGTCACTGAAAACGTAAATGGCCCCATTACACAGGCTTCAGAAACTATCACAGAGCAAAGGACCAGTTTCCTCCAACATGACACTTGCACCCCTTGGGTAGATACTAACAAAAGTCTAAACTAGAATCGCTGATAGCTTACATACATTTCAATGATCCTTGTAGTTAAGAATTTCTAGCAAACCTTTGCAATAGGACAATCTATGAAAGAAAATTAAGAGATCATAGTCTTTACGTGAATTTAATTCAACAAAATAGGATCCTCACTGATGACCATGTAGACTTCCCTTCATTCTAAAATCGTATTTGTGTACAAGCACCAGGACATTGTCTATGAATTATAAATTGATTGGAATAATATTTGGAGTTGGAACTTGTGTTATATTGCTTTTTAGAGCATTTGTCTATAGCAACCACTATTTCATTGTTTATTTAATATATCTATTTCACTATAACTATGAAGAGACTGCATTTGGAATACTTTTTTTGGCCCCATATCTAAGGAAGGATGTGTGGGCCTTGGAAGGGTTACAGAGGAGGTTTTCAAGAATGACCCAGGGATGGAGGGTTTGTCAGATGAGGAATGGGTTGAGGACTCTGGCTCTGTACTTGATGGCGTTTAGAAGGATGAGTGAGGGTCTCACTGAAACTTATAGAATACTGAGAAGCCTGGATAGAATGGACCTGGAGTGGATGATTCTACTAGTAGGAGAGATTAGGACCCAAGGGCACAGCCTCAGAGTGAAGGGACGACCCTTTAGAACTGAGGTGAGAAGGAATTTGTTCAGTCAGAGGGTGGTGAATCTGTAGAACTGAGTGAAGGCCAAGTCATTGAGCGTATTTGAGAGATAAATAGGTATTTGATTAGTAAGGGGATCAAAGATTATAAGGAGCAGGCAGGAAAATGGGGTTGAAAACCATGATCATGTGGTGGAGCAGACATGGTGGGCCAAATGGTCTAATTCTGTTCCTGTATCTTACGGTCTTACTCAATGCTTTATTGCCCGTGGTCACTGGATTTAAATTTTGTAAAAGTAAAACAATAATTTTGGCGTCTTTAAAGCAGGTGATAGGCCAAAAATTTTTTTGCTTTGCTTCTTGTGCTGAGCCATTACCTATGCCAAGAGACTAATGAAGAGCTTGTCAAAGACCTCGGCAGTGAGAACTCATCCAGGAAAGTGACTTTGAAATGAAGGCTAAACAATTGAGAGTTTGAAGTAGAGAGAAGACTTGAAAACATAACACCAATCATATGAGATAGCAGGAATTGCCGACACTGGAGAATCTGAGATAACAAGGTGGAGAGCTGGATGAACACAACAGGCCAGGCAGCATCCTGCTCCTCTGATGCTGCCTGGCCTGCTGTGTTCATCCAGCTCCGCCCCTTGTTACACCAATGATCTTTTTGGTGCGTGCCATTCTTTCACAGAAAACATAGGACATTTATAGTTTAATAGAAGGCTATTCAACCCATCATGTATACATCAGCTGAAAAATACCTATTCAGGCTAAACCCACTTCAAAGTGTTTTCTGATTATTTTCATTAAAATACATTGTTCCTGACTCTACCTCTTTTAGGCAGTGAATTTCTAAAACTCATCACTATGTGGGCGATTATGTTTCTCCTCATCTCTCCTCTGTTCCTTCTTCCAACTACTTAAAATCTAAACCCTTGGATATGAACCAGTCAGAAAGGGGAAATGAGATAATAAGCGTGGGGCTGGATGAACACAGCAGGCCAAGCAGCATCATAGAAGCAGGAAAACTTGACGTTTCGGGCCTAGACCCTTTAGATTTTCTGATGAAGGGCCTAGGCCCG
>JAHRHZ010000100.1:2892457-2930895 GCA_024137785.1 Ginglymostoma cirratum
TTTTCTCCTTCACAGATGCTGCCAGACCTGCTGAGCTTTTCCAGCAACTTTGTTTTTGTTCTTATTTTCATAGCATTAGCTAGTAAAGGAAATTCTCTCATTTGCCATGTTAACAGCCATAAATAATTCAGGAATCTGTGGGCAAGCATTCTGAGGTTCCTCTGTTCCTCTCCAGTTCTCAGTATCCTACCATCTATGAGCTGTTTAGGACTGTACAGTAATTCTAATGTACAAGCCTCTTTCCTCCATCTCATTTCCTCCAAGAAAATTTACCTGGCCCTGACTGAGCGCTGAACTTCCCTTCACTTCTGGGTCTTGTAATTGCCCCCCACCCCGTTCCAAACTGACCCCTTCTTTTCTCCAGTTCTTCTCTCCTCCTCGCCTGTTCATAACAATTCCTGCAGCAGTACCAGATTCCCCTTCCCATCAATGTTTGAGCTCCTTATTCCAGATACATCCAATGCAGGGAATCTACAGCATGCTTTCGAGATTAACCCTGAAAATAAATGCAGCATTAGAATGCTAAAAATGCAGGAACGTACAACTTGGAATCAAGCTGACGAAGCAAATCTAGTTTACTCCTCTTGAGTAAAATGGGCTACAGTTCAGCAGTTGGCACGAGTACAGCATGTTCCTATTGTCAAAGACATTGGAGAAATCTCTCAAATACAATTTAATACTTCGCTATTAACAATTTTTGATTGATTATGTTTCAAAGTAAAAGTTCCATTTATCTAGCCTTACACAACAAGCCTGAAGAGTAAATGAAAAATTCAAAAATGCGATTTATTATGTGTTTTTGAGTGATGAGATAAATTTGTTGCATTTTATTTAATGAAAGCAAATAGTGAAATGAAATCTTATGTGGATTGTAATTAAGTTTTCATAAGGTTGATTTTTGTTGCTTTCTGTCATGCAGTTGTAAATCACAGTGAAATACTTTCTGGTTCTGGTGTTGTTTGTGGAGTTGCCCACGACATTTCCGCATGGTTACGGGCAAATGACAGCATCAGATGTCCACTGGCATCATCAGTACTTGAAGTTCTTTACAACTTATTTTGCAGTTACTGTGTCCTCTGCTGATTATTTGTGATGAAGTATATGTCTTCTCCATTGCTAATGCGAATTAAGCTTGGCTTTGAACTTTTAAGGGCTGATGGCAACATTCGGGCAGAACCAAACCTCATGTTGAGATCTGTATCATCACACCCTCACATCATGCCATCTCAAAACCAGCATGTGGATTACTACCTGGCAACTTTGAAAATAGTTAATAGCCATAAAAACATCAGCAATATAAACAGTGATAACAAGGTGTGGAGCTGGATGAACACAGCAGGCCAAGCAGCATCAGAGGAGCAGGAAGGCTGACGTTTCTGGCCTAGAGGGTCAGCTTTCCTGCTCCTCTGATGCTGCTTGGCCCGCTGTGTTCATCCAGCTCTGCACCTTGTTATCTCAGATTCTCCAGCATCGGCAGTTCCTACTGTCTCTGAAGCAATAGAAATAGTGATTGCCACAGAGAATTACCAGGTTCTTGCATTTCATAGCAGTGCCTATTCTCTTGCCTTGGGTGAAACACATTATTCTTAAAGACCTCACAATTCTTCATTTTTGCACATGTTAAACATTCACAAACTGTTTGCAAAGATTTTTCATTTTATCTGTGTTCCTCATTTGAGGGAAGTTACTCAGCTGTAGGAAGGTGACATATTCTATACTCAGGCAGTTTTTAATGAGCTTAAATTCCAAGAATAACGCCACCTGGTGTACGAGCTGAACCATATGAGACACTAATTCACAGAGGAGACATCTGCCTCTCATTTATCAGTAAATGTGCTTTGAAAATAAATTTTCCTTGTAGTGCAATATTTGATTACTTGAAATGAGGAATTGTGCAGATGAAACCAAGTATAATTGTCTTCCTTACTGTTGCTTTAGTGTGTTAACGTGCGGACAAGGGAGAATTTATATGGGAAAATATTGTAGCCTTGCTCATCGTCAAACTAGAATGTAAATCAAAAGTGGTGGTGACTTTGAAAGCCACTGTTCAAATATATGTGCATGTATCCAAATGAAATCATAACTAAATTTTGTCACATTTCACATTTATCACAAGGCCATAAGATCACAAGATCACAAGTAATAGAAGCAGAAGTAGACCATTCAGCCCATTGAGTTTGTGCCATGATTCAATAACATGATGGCAGATCTGATTGTAGTCTTAACTCTACTTTCCGGTATGTCCTGATAACCCTTGATTCCATTTTTGCTTAAATATCTGTAAAAAATAGACCTGAATGTAATCAATGACCCAACCTCCACTAGCCTCTGTGGAAGAGAATTCCAAAGATAAACAACCCTCAGAAAGAAGAAATTCCTCTTGTTATCTCCATCTTCATTGGGAACTCCCGTGTTTCCTGGCTTGATTCCTCCATGAGGGGGAACGTCCTCGTAGCATCTATCCTGTCATGTCTGCGCAGAATCCTACCTATTTCCTTAAAATCACCTCTCATTCTTTGAAATACCAATGAGTATTGGCTCAAGTTGTTCAACACTTCCTCATAAAACAACACCCTTCACCCAAGAATCCATCTGCTGAACCTTCTGTGATCAGTTTCCACTGCAAGTATGTATCTCCTTAAATAGGAGACCAAAGCGGTATTCCATCCATGTGCAGTGTCACCAATAACCTGTAGAGTTGTAGCAAGACTTGCTTACTTCTACGCTTAATGCCCTTGAAATAAAAGCCAGTATTCCATTTCTGTGTCTGAATCTCAACAGTTTTTTTGAATCATGTTCAAGTTACATCACATTCTGTATTTTTCCCATTTAAATGTTTATTTTTTTTATTCATCCTGCCAACATGAACATGATTTTTCCCCATTATATTCCATCTGCTACTTTTATTTTCCCTGCTCACCTATGCTATTTTATTCTTTTCCAAACTCTTTTTATGCCTTATGAATGTTTTCCCACCTCTCTCTGCATTGTTTGCAAATTTGGCTTCATTCAAGCCATAAGCATTGATTGTAAATTGTTGAGCCCTCTAATTTTTCCTGTTAATGTGTGGACTGCCAAGGCGGCAGTGCTATCTGAAATCGGCTGTCAATGAGTTCACTTGCTGGTTGGCATGCATGGACTCTCCAAGCAACTGTGCACCTTTGAGGGAACTTTGGCACTGACCCCTGTGACATTCCATTAATTAAAGTTTACCAACCTGAAAGTGATCCTTTTATCCTGACTCTCTGATCCCTGCTAGTCAATCTTTTATCCGTGCTAATATATAATCCCAACCACAATGAGTTCTTCTCTTGTGAAGGACCATTTTAAGAGACATCTTACTGCATGCCTTTTAGAAATCTGAAAGCACCACATCTATTGGTACCCCTTCATCCACTTCAATGGTCACATTCTCAGAGAATTCTAATGTTTTGAAATGGGATTTCCCTTTCTCAAAGCCATGTTGGCTCTGCCTGTTTGTACTACAGTTTCAAAATAATCAATTGTCCTTTTCTTCTATGGTGAGTTATTCTGAAATTTTGAAACTTGGCATTCTGGAATTTGACCTGATGAGTGCCGATGAACAGCGTCACCAAGATGTCTCACATTTTAACACTTCATGTTTTGTATTACTCAGTGACCAGTTCTCTAGATGTCCTGCTACATCTCCTTAATTATGGATTCTAGCATTTTTTTCTATGGCCAATGTTAAGTCAACTGGGCTACAGCTTCCTGCTTTCTAACACCCTCTTTCTTTGGCAAATCATATTTGCAGTTTTCCAACCTGCAAACTGGGAAGTTTAAGAAGACCACAGTCGAAGCATCAACAATCATTGCAACCACTTTGAAAACCTTAGGATGTAGATCATCAGGACCAGGAGACTTGACAGTTAATAGTCTCACTAGTATTCCCACTACATTTTCTCTGGTAATGATTGTCAGGGCCTCCCTTCTGTTTGTTTGTTGATATTCTACTACTCTTGAAATATTTTTGTGTCCTGTACTGTTATGGCAGTTGTAAGGTAGTTCAGTCTCTATCATTTCCTTCTTTCCAATTGTTAATCCATCAGTCTCACCCTTTAAATGTTTACTTTAACTCTTCCTCTTTACATAATTGGATGATTTTAATGTCTGATTTTATAAACCTTACTTATTTTCTTTCATATCTCAATTTCTCCCTCTTTATTAATTTTTTCATCATCCTATATTAGTTTGTAAACCTATCCCACCTTCTGGGCTAACATGAAGTAATTTTCGCAGCATTCTAATTTATTTTTAAAGGTTGAGAGCATCTTTTTTCATTAGTTAGCTGTGAGTGGTTCATCATTCTTTGTTTCTCAATTTAGTTTTGATTTGATGAAACACCTCGTTAAAGGTTATTTTTGATGAGACTGATTAAACACATCATCACATGATCAGCCACTGCTTCTCTAATGTTATAACTTTCAACTTATTTTGCCAGTTCATTTTAGCCAAGTCTATCTTCAATGAATAGCAATTGTCTTTTGTTTAAGTCTTTGTAACTCTAGTTTCAAAATCACAGTTCTCTCCTGAAAACTGAATGCAAAATTCTGACCTGTTATGATCAATATTGATAAATCCTCTACTATGAGGTTGTTAATTAATGCTTCCTTATTACACCTTATTACATCTAAAATAGCCTTTCCCAACTGAATCCAGAGCATGCTGTTTTGTCACAAAACTACCCATATAGACTCTATGAATTCATGCTCCAAGCTATCATTTCCAACTTGATTTATCCAGTCTACACAAAGGTAAAAAATTTCGTTGATCATCACAATATGTTTCTTAGAAACTATAATAGATTTATATCCATCGCATAGTGCCATTTATACTCATCATCATAGTTGTTCACCTCTTCTGGCACTGCTGGTGTTTCCTCTGACCATGGAAGTGACTCTGACCCAGAGAGCTGTGTCTGACCAGGTCAGAGGTATCTGATGGTGTGGTTACTATAGACGAATGTCAGCTAGCCTGTAAGCTTGTGACTTATTTTCTTGGCTATTTCTTATCTCCGCTCAAACTGATTTTACATTTCGATCTTCCAGTCCAAGATTATTTTTTACAATTACATGGATATCATTCCTGTCCTTCCAAAATGTCAAAAATGGTTGAACAGGTCCCAACCTTGGTCACGAGCAACCATGGCTTCATAAAGAGTGTTAGATCATCATTATGTATATTTATTTGTGCTAGCAATTCTATATCTTGTAACAAATGCATCCCTCTCAACAGAATTTAAGTTTGCCTTTATTTTTCTCTTCTCCAACTCACTTTTTGGTTCAGTATTATGTTTAAACCCTGTTTCTCTTATTGTCCTAACCTAATTATCATTACTTGTCAGCGCTATTTTACACTATTGTCTTTGCCTTCCTATTTAGATTCCTAAATCCCTCCTTATGTGAAACCCCCAAACTGAGTGCAATTTAGTTTAAAGATCTCTGCATAATTCCCCAAGTTATAGGATTCCTCAGGATACTGGCCCTGATGTGGTTCAAGTGAAGCCAGCCTAAAGGGTACAGCTGCCTACTTCTCCAGTACTGGTGCCAGTATTCAATGAATCAAAACCCATTTTTCCCACATCAGTTCTTGAGTCACATATGCACATCTCTGATCAGAGAAATAACACATTCCAGGTTCATACTGATGCTTTGATTCCTGGAGCTGTGGGAGATAGGACCCAGACAAGTCAAACAGATTGCTCCTTAAAGTTCACGGTGTTCCTGAGCAGGTAATTTGCTAGTGCTGTCAGAAAAGTTTAACCTAATTTTGCAGAGCTCTGGAAATCAGGAGATAACATCAGAGAAGGATTCCAACATGCATATAAAATTAGCAGTGATGGGCAGCACTGGCATTGGGAAGAGGTAAGTTATCAGATGGGCTCTGTGCATGTATTTGAATGCATGGAGTGTAGTGAGAAAGATTGTTGAGTTACAGGTTTAGATTGCCATGTGGAAATACAAGGTTATACAGCCAGGCCTGCATATTTTGGTTATCGGAGGTAGTGGTTTATTGGGAATGTCCCTAGATTAGTAATCCGGAGGGCCAGATTAATGCTCTGGTGACAAGTTCCAAAACTACCACCACAAATATTATATATTCTCCAAGATGGCAGCAGCATAGGATTCTTCAACTTGTGGCTTGGCCACTCCCTCCATTTCTTTCTTATTTCTTTCTCCTATTTTCCTTCTCTTGGTGTTTCTTTTCCTGTTTTTTCCATGGACCTGGCGAGGCATCGTCTCGGCTCAGCCCGGCCCATGGTGGTGTGTCAGTGGCTGGTGGCAGTCTCTCGGCATGTATCTTGGCACAGTCTCTAGGCCCGGCGTGGCTGTAACTCATCATGTGAGTGGGTCCCACCCTGGCACGTTCTGAAAGCAGCAGGAGGCGATGGGGAGGTGGCAACTTCTGTAGCAGCTGTGACGGCATCGCGGCCCAACGCGGGAGGGTGGTTACCCCTGTATCTGCATTGGCAGCATCGAGAACAGGCAGCTGAAGTCTCCCAGAGACTGACCTAAGTTGAGGACTCATCATAGGCTGTTGAACTTTTAATTCTATTCAATTGTCTTTTGACAAAGTAGGTTACTGGTACTCATGAAGGGCCAATGGGACCTCCCATGAACTGTATGGTGGCAGCTATTTAAGATAGCTGTTTGTGGAAGGTCCCATTAGCCATTCATGGGTACCAGTGACTTACTTTTTCAGTCTGACCGAACAATGAATTGCTACTGATTGACACCATGAACAGGATTTTACTTGAGAGTGGAGCAATCCCTAAGCCTAGATGTAAGGGCCAGGGGTGAGCCCATTTCCACTTAACCAGCTTGACGAGCTGCCCTTTTACAGATGTCGGGCCGTTAATTGGGTTGACTCATGCCTTCCGCTCCATCTGCGGAAGATGTCCACCTCTGGGTCCTGTTTTGATGTTAAGGGCCAGCAGGGCATATACATCCAACACATCTTCCTCCTCACGCATAGCCACATGCTCTCCCACATCCACACACCCATACCGTCACATACCTTCGCATAGACAAGCCCTGCAGACACACACAGACACATGCACATAGCACATGGATGCAAAGTCACACAGAAACACAGCATGTAAACATACTGTTATGGACCAGACCAAACCCCCTTAAAATATTCAGCAGACAGTCTAGACCCTAACTTTTTCTTATTTTTAAGGTAAATGTAAGGTGTGGCACTCCAGATGCAATTTGTTTGTTCAATCTACCTGATTTAAAGCAAAATATACTTTATACATCTGCTATTGTTAAAATACAACAAAAGAAAGAAGGAATTGGAAAACTTAACAGAATAATAATTCTGCCATGACCATCTTTGCAGTGGTGGCACAGTGGTGACACTGCTGCCCCACAGCGCCAGGGACCTGATTTCAATTCCAGCCTCAGGCGACTGGCTGTGTGGTGGTTTCATGTTCTTTTGGTGTTTCCCACAGTCTAAAGGCGTGCATGTTAGGTGGATTGGCCATGTTAAGTTGCCCCTAGTGTCCAGAGATGTGCAGGCCAGGTGGGTTAACCATGGGGAATAACAGAAGAGTGGGATGACTCTGGGTGGGATGCTCTTTGGAGGGTCAGTATGGGCTGAATGGCCTGCTTCCACACTGTAGGGATTCTGTAATAGACGCAGTAACTGTTACTAGTTAACTGTTCCAAAATAGTAACACCACATAAACACACCCTTGACAAAAGGTAAATTCAGAAAAAAACACATTGTCTCAACATGCAACTCCTGTAGTACACAGAGAACCCCTAGATTTTGGCTGTAACCAAGAGAGGGGACAAAATAGCTTCCACTTAACAGACCTAAAAGATCCCAACAGCAACAGTTCAAAGCTAAACTGAAGATCCTGGTTCTGTGGGACCATGACCACACCCATTCAGGCTGCTTCTATTGTTCCAACTTCTATAAAAAAAAAACAAGGCCTCACAAGCTGTTTACTTTCTGACAGACTGCCCATTACCTCTTGTTCAATCTGTCTGTTAAAAAAAGGACAAAATCATCTCTTAAAGCCACTGTATCATCACAATGCACCTACACCAGCCACCAAGCAGAGCTGTGGAGGCTACCAGGTTATATGCTTGACTTTGATCTCTCCAGTTGTGCGTTAATTCTAGTGGAGCAGTATAACATTCTTTGAGTCACTGACAAGGTCATGGTCAATAGGTTGTTCCCCCCCTAGAAAAGTCTAGGACAAGTGAGCGTAATTTCAGAATATTTATTTCAGAATATGTCCATTTAAGAAACAGATGAAGAGGAATTTCTGTTCCAACAGTAATGAATCTGTAGATTTTTATATGCGGCACAAGGCCAGGTCATTGGGTATATTCGAGGCTAAGTTAAACAGATTTTTAATCAGTAAAGGAATCTAGGATTACGGGGTGGGGGGGTGTGAAGAAAAGCAGGAAAGTGTTGTTGAGCGTCATTAAATCAGCCACAATCTCATTGAACGGCAGAGCAGGTTTGTTGGGCAACACAATTGTATCTTATGATCTTAAGTGCTCATTAATTTGCCATTGAAGGCCTTCAATTGGCTCAGCATGAGGTTTGTGTACAGTTGCCTCCCCTGATCACTGGTAAAATTGTGGTGGCATTGGAGCAAATGAATAGATGGTGGGAAAGATGTCCATGGCATGACTCACTTTGACACAAGGGGAGGGAGACATCCAGTCTTCTAACTATGTCTATCAACTACTATTTTGTCACAGTAGAAACATTTTTTGTCACCATTTGATGCCTCGAATAATTGTAACATGTACATTTTCCTCCAAACAATAGTATGAATCATTCAGAGCTCAGGGAAAGATGAAGTTAAGGAGGAAGGCAAGCCAATTCATTTTATTGCAATTTTGTCAAACCAGTTGAAACTGAAGGCTGACAATGGGTCATCTCTTGATTGAGAGTTAAAGGTGCCTAAGGTGGCTTTAACGTTGAGAGAAAGAAGAGAACATAATAGAGAAGTGACTATAAAGCTTAGAATTTTGCTGAATGGTAACATGCAATTTACTTCTCCTTCCTGACTTGAGAAGGTGGGAGTAGAATATTCAAAGCTGGGAGTGAAATTGAAAGCATCAGAGCAATCTAAAGAACTTTTGATTTTTTTGAGCAATAATTTCTAAGCTTTCTAAAGAACCTTACAAATAGAGATTTAAAAGGACCTTACAACCGAAAAATTTATCTTAAAGCATATACCGACGGGAGCATTTTTGTCATTTGGTGACCAAACAATGCCTTTCTTTTGTTAGCTTTTGCTATTTGCATCACTGTGCATTTATTTTGCTGAACACATTTTTTTAAGAATTATATGTTATCATTCTATCGCCAGCTGTCATCTCTCTAATGACTTACCATCCATTCTGATGCTGCCGCAGGCATAAAAGAAACTTGCAATATCTGCAAGCATTTGGTTGATGTAGGCAATGAAAGTGAGAAACTGACAGAAAGCATCTTGCCATTTATCAATTTTGGAATTCTGTTGGATACAATGAATATTGAGAAAACAAAGAAAAACAGCATTTACGCTTAGATCAATAAAAATTTGGGTAATAACCATCGTTGACTGAAATAAGCAAAACATTGAAGTGTTGGGTGTTTCAATGAGAACATCACACAATGGACAATGGTCACGCATCATGACTTCATGTTGATTTGCTCCAGTTAAACTGACCACAGAAAGTTGGACTGGTACTGAGCAGTACCTTTCCAATGGTTAAAATGTATGTTCTTACAATATATGGCTGAGGAAAGAACAGTTGAAGCCGTTGTTGCTAACTTTTTAAGTTAAAAATAAGAATTAAAGAGTATATTGCTCAGGGGCAAATGTAATACCACAGATCTAATAACCCAAAGGTCTAAGTCAACGATTTGGAGTCAAATCACACCAGGATAGCTCCTGGAATTATTTTGTGTCTTGTGTTGCAGAGGGAGGTTTGTGTGCAGGTCCCACCTCAGCACATGATGACCATGCAGGCTGTCTTATCATGCCCAAACAGGTTGATACTTGGGGGGAGAAAGATGCAAGTTCCAAATCAGTTGACAGTGTTAGTAATTGAAGACATGTGGGAAGATTGTCTCCTCTTATAGACTGATCACCAGGACTGAGTGTTTAAGTTGATGGATTTGAAATCCATTGGGGTCTCCACGTGTTGACACTAATTTTGTTGATGACACTTCTAATGTTTCATGATTTGAGAGTCTTGTGCATTGACATTATTCCTACCAATGAACCCAGGCCTTCTGGCCCAATGTCCACGAGCATAAAATGGCTACATCCAAACTGATTGATTTTAAAATGGACTGGGATGGATAAGGTCATAAGTCACACCACACCAAGTTATAGTCCAACAGTCTGTCAAGCACACACACACTCACATACACACACACTCACTCTCTCACTCTCACTCACTCTCACTCTCTCACATTCACTTTCACACTCTCACTACTCTCACACAATCTTTCGCACACACTCTCACTCACTCTCTCACTCAAACTCTCTCTCTCACTATCTCTCTCACTCTTCTCTCATTCTCTCGCACTCACTGTCTCTCCAACACACCCCTCCCCACACACACGCATCTATGGAGTGAATTTGTATTTGCAGATACATTCTATTTTGTTTCTAAAAGCATGCAATTTATAGATAGTCAGTCAATGGGGCATTTTATAAATTCCTACTTTAGGAGTAAAACCAGTCTGCCCCCAAACCAAACACAAACAGATTCTAAACAAGGCCTCACACCTAACATGCATTGTCTGACCTAAAACGTCACCTCTTTTTTACACTGGTAAAAGCTTTAGTCCTCTCAGGATAGGGACTTGAAAGGAATTTGGGGATGGGCATACACATATTAATCAATTAAAACCTTCTAACTGATTGAAGATTTAACTGCATCTCAGGTTTGTTTAATACATCCTGATCAGTGGTGTGACCTTTTGATCTTTTACCTATAAACTCTGTGTCTGATACTACCTCTCTCACTAACACGTAAAGCTTGTGTTTTTCAAATAAACCTGTTGGACTGTAACCTGGTGTTGTGCGATTTCTGACTTTGTCCACCACAGTCCAACATTGGCGCCTCCGTCTCATGATATTAACTTCCATGTGCAATGTAATTATTAGTTCATCTGTAGGTAAAGTCTGTAGCATATGGGACCTGCTGGAGCTACTCCATTCCAAAATAATCTAGACCAGTCTGCACCAAATTATTTTAACAATAGTGAATTGATCCACATTATCCTTCCCCTCCCCCACCCCCACCCACTCCATGCCCTTCACCTTTGTTGCCTCTGCTTTTTGTTATATCATTACGGAACTGTACTCTCATGGTTCTTCCCCTGTTTGTGCCAAGGTAGGCAACACATTTGTGACAGTGGCCACTGCAAATACCCCTTGGGATTCCATCAATAGTCCCTCCAATTTATTATCTAAATGCCATTTTTCATTAGCATTACCTACAATCTCAGGATCAGTTTAATTTGCTTCCCTTTCTCAAACAGCATCTACATGTTACGAGTTTATCGCAAGCTCTCGTAAGAATTTTCTGGAGCTCAATTACCAGTAAGGTAGCTAATGTATCGCTCTGAGGTCTTTCATTGTTTTAAGCTTTTTTTTTAGGGTATGAGCTTGACTGTCAAGGCCAAAATTTGTTGCACTCGAGAAGGTGTTGATGAGCTTGCCAACTTGACTCACCTATAAGTTAACGAATTCAAACATGATGAACCAATGCCAGTGAAGGAAAAAGTGATATAGTTCTAAGTCAGGTTGTTTTTGTTTTAGAGGTTTAGTTGCGTTCCAATCCATTCCTCTGCGTGTTTGAAGTTGCCAGCTGAGAAGGAGACTGGGTAAATTGTCCAAAGCATCCTGCGAGGGTGCAGACTGCTGCCACTGTATTTTCATAGTCTTGGAAATTAAAGGTGATGGATGGTGCTTTGTGAGATCACCACCATGACCATTCCTTGAACTGCCGTACCTGTGTATTGTGTTTTTGCCATCAAATTAAACTTGTGCGGTTCTCCCTTTGTGATTCCATCCACCATGGGTTCTCTGAACTTTGGATGTCTGTCTCTGCCACATTCTTATTCTTGTATATAAGTAACTTTCCCTCAATCTCAGTAAGTCTCATAAACTCTCTACTTGCACTGCAATTTATTTTATTCTGAATGCGTCTTTCTAGCACAGAGCTTCTCTCATTCTCCTCTCCAAGCCTTGACCGCATCACTCTCTGCTGATGCTGGAGTCATAGTGCCATTTACACCAGCAATATTAACATAATCCTTCCCCATTATACTACAGATCGGCTGAGCTGTTTTATCTTGGGCACTGCTCAAGCTCAACTGCATGTAGCTTTCGTGTTGTTATCGAACCTTTTGAGATTACTTTAGACTCTGCTCCATGTCACCTGCCCTGATCATCCGCCATCATGCCGATCACGACTTGACTACAATGGCTCTTTCTCCACTCTTTATGCCTCCCTATACCACTCGTCACCGTCAAAGTCATACTTAAATGCTACCGCACTCACTTTATCTCTGGCTGTGTCCCTATCAGAGCCAATGCTAGGTACCTTAGGATGGTTGCCGAAGGTGCTGAATTCCCTTGCATGATTTGCTATGTTAAAGGTTGTTACTGTAATTTAGTTCAGTGTTTGATGGGACAGATTCTGCACTGGTAATGATGGAGCAACTTTCGTCATTCAGTGTCATTGTTCCTCTAAAATTGACAGTAATTTCTGGAGTATGAATATGTGCTGTTAAATGCTCCGATCTGCAAGTGGTTGTCAGCGACTCTCAGCCCAAGAGGAGGAACTATTGAAGATCGCTCGTATTGCAAGCATGAAGAAACACTCAATTGATGAGATGTTACCTTTTTATGCTGTTTGTTTCCTGCAAAGACCCTTGAAAACTTTGATGGAGGAGGTGTAACTGTGTTTTTAATTGTGCGCTAAATGCATGGTTACGACAGCACAGCTTTATTATTCATTAGAAAATAATTTTATACTTGTGTAATGCACAATTTACAATTATAATAAAACAAAAATAATAATTTCATTTTAAAATGTTTATGGTATTTCCATTTCTATGTTAAATCTATTTGTTTGAGACAATCATTCATTTAATTTCTCGTAAAATTTTAAGTAGCAACAAAGGCGTATGCGGTACATTTTACTTCCTGTTTGTTTTTGGCTGGGAGAATATTTTATTGAGATAGGCTGTTTACCATACTTGATAATGCTGCTGATGGGTGTTTGGAGATTGCCTTTAATTTGCGCTCGATTTAAATTAACATTGGGAAGGAGAAATTCAGGCAATCGCTGAATTGTTATTGACGGCTCTTTTCAAGGTCATCATTAGCAATTTTTTTTGTTGTTACCTACTGAGGTACAGTGAACGGTGTTGTTTTGCATGCAATACAGGCAGATTTTTCCATGCAAAATGCATCAGGGAAGCAGAACAGAGTACAGGATACAGTGTTATAGCTGGAGAGAAGATGCAGAGAGAGAGAGAACAGAATTAACATTTGAGAGGTTGTCTTGATAACAGTGAGGAAAAAACTGTTCTTGAATCTGCTTGTACGTGTATTCAAACATAGATATCTTCAGCCCAATAGAAGAGAGTATAACCGGGGTGAGAGGGGTCTTTGATTATGTTAGTTGTTTTCCTGAGGTGGTGGGAAGTATAGATGGGGTTAATGGAGGCGTGGTGCACTGGGCTGTGTTCATGACTCTCTGCAGTTTCTTGCAGTCTTGGGAAGAGCAGTTGCCAAACCACATTGTGATGCATCCAGATAGGATACTTTCTATGGTGCATCGATGAAAATTGGTAAGAGTCCTTGTGGACATGCTGAATTTACTTAGCCTCCTGAGGAATTAGAGACTGTTGTTTGGCTGTTGACTGTAAGATCCAGGCAGATGTCTTTAGCTGTCATCACAACAGTTGTGGGTCAATAGGTAGCACCCTGCCCTCTGAGTCAGAAGGTCATATGTTCAAATGCCACTCCTGAAACTAGGGCACTGAAATCTAAACTGATAATCGCGCACAGTTGGGAGAATGTTACTGTGCTGGTAAGGCCACTAGATGCTAAACTGAGGTCTTGTCACAACCTGGAGTGGTCATCAAACATCCCATGATACTGTACTGAAGATGAATGTTGATGGGTGGGAGCAGAGGGAGGACGATGGTGTTGGTTACCTCGAAAATATTTATACCTCAGCCAAAATCACCCCATCTACGGCAGCGCACTAGCCAGCCCCCAAAGGGACACTTAAGCCATCACATATTATTTTTGGGATGAACTGAATGACAAAGACAGGTACAATGGAGACTGTAGACTTCAGAATTTCAGGAAGAGCATTCAAATCAACTACCTTTCACCCAACAAGCTACTATTCTTCCAAATCTGAAGAGAACACATTTGGTGAAAATAGCAAAATGTTCAGATTGCCTGAATGTGCAAAGTCAAAGGCTAGCGGAAGTCATTGGGCATCTTAGAACATAGAAGCAGGCCTTTCAGCCCACAATGTCTATGCCGACCAATTAACTCTGAACTAAACTAATCCTATTTACTTGCACTTGATCCATAGTCTGCTGGTCATCTAGATGCTTCTTAAATGTTGTGAGGGTACTTCTTCCACTACCCTGTCAGGCAGCACATTCCATATTTCTACCACCCTCTAAGTGAAAAATGTTTACCTCTGATTCCCTCTAAACCACTTACTCCTCACCCCACACACATCTGCCACGGGGAAAAGATTTTCACGATCTACCTTGTTTATATTTCTCATAATTCTGCATACCTCCATCAGATCTCTCCTCATAACTGAGATTTTCCATGCCAGGTAACATCCTGATGAATCTGCTCTGCACCCTGTATAATCACATTTGTCCAGTTGTATGGCAACCAGAAATGCACATAGTACTTCTACCTGTGGACTAACTAATGCTCGATAAAGTTGCACCAAGACTTCCTTGCTTCTTCACTGTATTCCCCAGATAATGAAGGCAAGCATTGCATATACCTTCAAATGTAGTCTCAGTGTAAACATAATCATAACGTGAAGAAAAGGCTTGGAAATATGCTGTACACAGATCTTGAATGGGTTAGTACTTGATTGAGTACAACAAGAACCATTCTCTGTGATGGTACCATGAGGTCTGGGTCAGATTGCATGATAGGGGAAAACTGAAAGAATGGTGTGCAATCCACTGTCTTATTGTAAAGCGGATCATACTCACTTAATCTGCAAATAGTTGCAGCAATACATTTAAATTTACCCTTAACGATGCAATAAACTCTCCTAATTGGATCAGAAAGATGGCTATCCTCATCCACGCTAAGCTGCTTTGGTCTTAAAGGAACACATAGCCACAACAACAGCCAGCACAGAATTGTTTAGGCCAAATCATAAATTGATGGAATTATTTGATGGAGCAACAGAAAGGATCGGTGAAGGTCATGAAGTTGGTGTCATATGTGAATTTCCAAAAGGCGCATAACAAAGCACCCTATGATAGAATTGTTAGCAAAACAGAAGTGAGGGGCTTTGAGGGACAGTGCCAGCCTGAATAGGCAACCAGCAGGGAGACAGACAGAGGAGGAAATTAAAGTTTGGTCACTTTCAAATTGTGATTAACTCTACAGTGGTGATCAGACACTTGGCAGATAATATTTAAAGTAGAATAGCATGAAGTGATTTATTTCAGTTGGTAAAATGAGGACTATCGGCAAATGCTGAAACGTTTGAAGAGGAAGCAGAAAGAAAGACTGTCAGATGTGCGTAGACAATGAGTTGACGGTGGCAGGACATGGTGAGATGCTTTTATAAGCAGTAGTATAAAGTTGAAAAGTAATAAATTATGTTAAAACATCATTAAAATATTGTTAGACCCCTGTTGAAGTATTAGGGCAAAGCCCAGTAGTAGGTTACTGATTCTTGTTGGCCTACAAAATACCTCAAGCAAAGATGCAAAGCTTCTCTCTCAAAGAACTGCCTTCAGCATGGTGGCTGGAGAATATGAGTTGCTGCTGCATGTGTCAAAGTTTGCTAAGTTTGTGCCATTCTAATCTCTCACAGTCCAACCAGCTGTGAAGATACCCAGATCCTGAGTTTGGAGAATAAATACACAGGCAATATTCACTGCTTAGTCATAAAGGAAGAAATGTGAAGATGCAAGACGCACCGTACAATACACTGGCAGACTCTATCATTGCGGATATGTTAAATATTAGGAGCAGTTTCTAGTGCACAGATCACATGAGTGTTCTGGGCTGTTTTTGCAGGAGCTTTGGTGAATTCCTGTACTTATCAGAGTACGTTGCCTCATCCTCACAGAGGTAACACAGGAGTAAGGTGACCACTGTATGCAAAGGCTAGATGTGATTCAGTGGCAGCAAGCAGCTTGTGCCTCTGGGTTTGCGAATTGATCAGAAGGTGGAGCAGAAACTGTGGAGCAGTAGGATCTATGCCATACCTGAACCAGGTTGATAGTAAAGCTCTCTAAGATCCTTGATTGTTCCGGAAAGGTGTAGAGGCATCCAGGATCTCATCTGTCACTCAGTGCTTGCTTGTCTACTTCTTCATAGAGGTCGTCATTAGGGTCCTCTGGAGCAGGACTCATGTATGACCTTGGAGATAGTAGGAACTGCCGATGCTAGAGTCTGAGATAACAAGGTGTAGAGCTGGATGAACACAGCAGGCCGGGCATTATCAGAGGAGCAGGAAAGCTGACGTTTTGGGTCTGGAACCTTCTTCAGAAATCAGGGAGGGGAAGGGGGCTCTGAAATAAATGGTGAGGAGGGAGGCGGTAATAGAAGGTGGATAGTGGAGCAGATAAGTGGGAGAGAAGACAGATAGGTCAAGGAGGCAGGGATGAAGCCAGTAAAGGTGAGTGTAGGTAGGAAGTGGGGGTGGGGGTTGGTCAGCGAGGTGGGAGGAGCTGATAGGTGGGAGAGAAGACGGACAGGTCAAGGAGGTGGGACGAGAGGGGGTGATGGTCTTGGGTTGAGGTCAGGGATGGGAGATTTTGAAGCTAGTAAAGTCCACACTCAGACCATTGGGCTATAGGCTTCCAAGACAGAATATGAGGTGCTGTTCAAAAAAAAATCTATTCTGTACCCCAGCTTGGTCTCAGCCAAATCAGACATGACACCTTACACCGTGGTGATCTCAACTATACACTGAGCATCAAGTGTTTTCATCAACGCTGTGCTATTACACTGTTTTCAGTTTCTGGGGCTTTTGTGGCTGGGTGGGTGGTTGTAAATAGGTACCCGAATTGGCAGTAGCCTTTTCATCAGATTAGAAATCAATTTGGAGGTAAATGACAGAATGCTTGAAGAAAAACAGTATGACAAATGATTTTCTCTCGGGATTTTTCTGTGGCTACGACTTTCCACTACATTTCTTAATGACTTGGTCGGGTATACAGATAAGTGGAAGGTACCAAGCTAGTGAAAACACTCAGCAATTCAGGTGTGAGCGGGAACTTGCAAGGGAAGTAGACGTGTTATGAAAACAATTCCCAGGTTGTCGAAGGTAGGTTTTGAGGCAGGGGGTCCAGGAAAATTGGGGGAAATTAGCCATTGAACTGATACCCTAAAATGTTCTGGCCTCTTTTTGTCTTTCTCAGAAGCAGTGAAGCTGAGCCCCTGTGGTTGAGTCAGGAAGGTAACTAAACTCATTAGGAAGACGATTAAGAGAACTTTCCAAGTAGAATTTCTCAATCCCATGCTGAATCTCCAACCCAGCTGGTTGGGTAAGATGAATGCATGAGTGAGAGGGATTGCCTCAGTGAAAGTGACAAGCTGTAAGGTCTTTGGGCAGTTATTGTGAAGAGCATCAAACATGACTAGGCTGAGAGACTGCTTTTCAAAGCGCTCTTCAGTCAGCAAATGCTGTCACTGTTTGGCAATATGATTGCCAACTGCCTAGAAGGTACTTCACCTGACCAGCAATCCACCAAACCTCAGCTGCATTCCATTCTTGCCAGCATTCAAAGTGGCATTGGAGCATTTAACCAGCTACACCATTTAACTGTGCTGAGGAGGTAGAACAGGGCTTGTGCACTGCACTGCAAATTGCCCAACCTCACCTTCAGCAACACCAGCTGCATTCTTAGCAGCCATGGTGTCGAGGAGATGGCCACTGAGATACATGGAAGGAGTACCAGCAGACAGACCAGCTATCTCAATGTGTGCAAGCATCACTCTCAGTCTTTCACAGAAAGTCATTAGAGACATCTGTAGCCATTTGATTCAAGACCACTTCCCCAATGTCCAGCAATGCCAATACCTGACAAGGTGCCAGGCACAATTTTCTCAATCTCATGCACCTGACTCTTGCCCTTCTACCGGGGGAATAAGTAAGAAACTGCAAGTGTTATGGATGGTTTTGTATTCAGACGAGTGAAGGACAACAATTGTGTGTGGTGACTCTGACTCCAAGGCATGGATGCAAGAGCACAAGGGTTATTGTGACTATTGACAGGGTGTGTTATTTTCCAGGAGAGGAATGAATGGAGCTGCAGAATGTGTGCTGCACAGTAGACTGCAGTGAAAGTCGCTGTGGAGGACACGGCACATGGTAATGTTATACCACACATCTGTTATGCCTCCCAATGTCCTGGATCCTCTTGGCTCACATGTCAGAGAAAAAAAACTCTACTGTGGCTCACTTCCATGGCCACTTCTATCTATACTGTTTGATGGAGTAGGCTGTGTCTGTTCCTCCTCCCAGGAAAGTTCAAATCCCTCAACTCCCTTGACTGATGGTGAGGGGGGACTCCTCTGCTATGGTGCAAATTGAGTTCCTTCTATGCATCTGAAGGACAATGGTGAGGTTGGGCAGGATAGTAAAAACACTGTGATAGCTGAGAGGTTTATAATGATGTGGAGAACACAACAGACATTGTATTGTTCTGAAGAAGCTCGTCAAATTGGGCTGTTAAATGCAGAAATACTTGATTACTAAGTATCAATCTCCTTTCTTTGTATGACTTGCTGCCTGTCAGGATGTATTCATAGAACTACAATATTGGATCCTGTTTTATAAGACCATAATAGGAACAGGAGTTGGCCTTTTGGCCCCTGCCATTCAATAAGATCATGACTGCTTCACATTCACTTTCCTGCCCTTTCTCCATAACTGTTGATTCCCCTACTAATCAAGATTCCACCTCAGTCTTAAGCATAGCAAGACTCTGCCCCACAGCCCTCTGTGGCAAGGAGTTCCAAAGACTCTTAACAATATGAGAGAATAAATTCCTCCTCATCTCAGTCTTAAATTGGTTCCTCTTTATTCTGAAACTGCACTGCCTGGTCCTAGACTCTCCTGTGAGGGGAAACATCCTCTCAGTATGTACCCTGTCCAGCCCCTTAAGAATCTGATATGTTTCAATGAGCTCACCTCTCATTTTTATAATTCCCAATGAGTAGAGTTCCAACCTGTATACCCTTTGCTTATAAGATGATCCCTTCAGACCAGGGATCATCCTAGTGAACCTTCTCTGAACTGCCTCCAACAAAATAATATCTTTCTTTAAATAAGGGGAAAAAACTGCTCCACATGTGGTTTCACCAGCACCTTTTACAGTTGCCGTAAGAACAAAGAACAAAGAAAGCTTACAGCCCAGGTACAGGCCCTTCGGCCCTCCAAGCCTGTGCCAATCCAAATCCACTGTCTAAACCTATTGCCCAATTCCTAAGGATCTGTATCCCTCTGCTCCCCACCTACTCATGTGTCTGTCCAGACGCACCTTAAATGAATCTACCGTGCCTGCCTCTACTACCTCTGCTGGCAGCGCGTTCCAGGTACCTACCACCCTCTGTGTAAAGTCCTTTCCGCGTGTATCCCCCTTAAACTTTTCTCCTCTCACCTTGAACGCGTGACCCCTCGTTATTGAATCCCTCACCCTGGGAAAAAGCTTATCTCTATCAACCCTGTCTATACCCTTCATGATTTTGAAAACCTCAATCAGGACCCCCCCAATCTCCCTTTTTCTAATGAAAACAAGCCTAACCTACTCAACCTCTCTTCATAGCTAGCACCTTCCATACCAGGCAACATCCTCGTAAACCTTCTCTGTACCCTCTCCAAAGCTTCCACATCCTTTTGGTAATGTGGCGACCAGAACTGTACACAGTATTCTAAATGCGGCCGAACCAAAGTCTTGTACAATTTTAACATGACCTGCCAGCTCTTATACTCAATACCCCGTCCGATGAAGGCAAGCATACCATATGCCTTCTTGACCACTCTATCCACCTGCGCAGCCACCTTCAGGGTACAATGGACCTGAACTCTCAGATCTCTCTGCTCATCAACTTTACCCAAGGCTCTTCCGTTTACAGTATAATTTGCTCTAGAATTAGACCTCCCAAAATGCATCACCTCACACTTGCCCGGATTGAACTCCATCTGCCACTTCTCCGCCCAACTCTCCAGTCTATCTATATTCTCCTGTATTCTTTGACAATCCCCTATTCTTTCTGCTACTCCCCCAATCTTCGTGTCATCTGCAAACTTACTGATCAGACCACTTATGCCCTCTTCCAGATCATTTATGTATATCACAAACAACAGTGGTCCCAGCACTGATCCCTGTGGAACACCACTGGTCACCTTTCTCCATTTCGAGAAATTCCCTTCAACTGCTACTCTCTGTCTCCTGTTGCTCAACCAGTTCTTTATCCACCTAGCTAGAACACCCTGCGCACCATGTGACTTCACTTTCTCCATTAGTTTACGATGGGGAACCTTATCAAACGCCTTACTAAAGTCCATGTAGATGACATCTACAGCCCTTCCTTCATCTATCAACTTGGTCACTTCCTCAAAGAACTCTATTAAGTTAGTAAGGCATGATCTCCCCTGCACAAAACCATGTTGCCTATCACTGATAAGCCCATTCTTTTCCAAATATAAATAGATTCTATCCCTCAGTACCTTCTCCAGCAACTTTCCCACCACTGACGTCAGGCTTACTGGTCTGTAGTTACCTGGAATATCCCTACTACCCTTCTTGAACAGGGGGACAACATTAGCAGCTCTCCAGTCCTCCGGCACTTCACCTGTGTTTAAGACTTCCCTACTCTTATATCCCAACTGCATGGAAATAAGGGCCAACATTCTATTAGCCTTCCTGATTACCTGCTGCACCTGTGTGCTAGCTTTCTGTGTTTCAAATACAAGTTTCCTCAAGTCCCTTTATGTTGCAGCTTTCTGCCATTTTTCTCCATTTAAATAATGCTCTGTTCATTTGTTCTCCCTTCCAAAATGAACAATTTCACTTCTCCACAACTGAGTACCCACAACAGTGCCAACTAAGTGACTAGAAGCCCAGTTCCATGCATCGAGTGGGACTTGTATGGAATGAATCAAAAAGAGACCAATACCATGAGGGCCTGTGATCCCAAACCTTTGTCCAAGCTGGATATGTGTCTAAACCCTTCATCAGGAATGAAGGGTTTAGGCCTGAAACGTCAAGTTTTCCTGCTCCTATGATGCTGCTTGACCTGCTGTGTTCATCCAGCCCCATGCTTGTTATCTCGGACTCTCCAGCATCTGCATTACCTTTTATCTCTGGATATGTGTCTGTTCTGTCGGTTCAAATAACATCTATTGAACAGTCTCCCCACTTTATCTAAGACAATGAATGGTCTACATTCTCAGTGTCAGAAATGAAAATTTACTTTGTGAATCAGCCTTTCCAGCATTTGTATGCATGCAGTTTGTAAGCTGTATGCATTTAATTAGCTATGGTCTCCTGTTGTGCCAAGCCCTGTACTTGGAATGCTAACTCATAAAATTTATCTGTTGTTATTGAATTCCAGCCTCTGAAAATCATGTCATGAAACTTGAGAGAAAACCATGTTCCTCAGGCACCAGTGTATGCCATTGATAGCTCTGAGCTGTATTGAGTCATTTTTGCTGAGTCCACAATTAAAACACTGCCTCTGAACTGTTTGCTCTTTCCGAACTTGGGAATACTGGCACTGATAGGTGGATAAAATGTTCCACTATCCAGCTGTTCTTCTCCTGAGAAGAATCTTCAGACTGTCAGCACCATTATCTCAGCAACTCCAGGAGGGGAACCCCTCTGTGGAAGACGTACTTGTGTAGGATAAAACGATGCTTTTAGTTTAATTGCAATCGGTATTAGAGGCTTGTTTTGGTGCTTGGAGGCACTTCAATGTTGTAGACTTTGCTTTGCCAATAAATTAGTAGTTTTATGTTGATTCAGCTTCAGGGCATTGCTGTTTTTATATTGACATTTGTGTAAGTTCTGAAAAATATACTGTTAACAACAGCAATTCCTGCAGCACTAAATAACAGTAAGGTTATTGAATGTAAATATGATGTTGTACTTGCGCACTGTATACAATGCTATCATTCGGGCGCTTGGATGGGTGATTATTACTAGGATTGTCACATCTCAAAAAGGAAGACCAAACTGGGCAATGGCTGGGAGATCGAGACCTCTGGATGGATTTTGATGTTCACTTTGCTGATGGGAATTTATTCTAAGTGTTATGGTCCTCTTGTGGACCAATAAAGCAAAATAACTGCATTTATCAAATGTCACCAATGGGAAACCCAGAGGATATGATCTAACTTTTTAAAAGTTTTCTATAACAACCAAACTCAAATCAACATAGATTGAACATGAATTAGTGACCAAATCGTGGTTGATTCTAAACTATACATTACACATTAAGTGACAGCTGCAACTTGGACAGATCTCACAAATTTACTTAGTAGTCTGCTCGGCTTATATGTCATCAATCTCAGCCCCAGAGTCCCTCAAAACTTTACCTTTCTCATAAAGAATTTCAGCTCTTCTTCAAGGATTTAGCTTGAAAATCATTGAGCATCATATAAACAGCCTGAGTTTTGTGGGTTCAGACTTCACCAAATTAGACCTGACTGAAGACTTCCTCAACTTTGCTTACTTAATAGGTACAGACACAATGTTATCTTAAGGTAACAGAAACTGTGTGCATACCTGGGCTCCAGGTTCTAGCCTCCATCTTCTTCAGTATGACTGGACCGCACCACTGGGTTTGTCTTCTGAGCTAGGGTGTGTCTGTGTTCTTTGATATGGTTTCACCCAGTTTTATTTTGGGTGACACAGTGGCTCAGTGGTTAACATTGCTGCCTATCAATGCCAGGGCCTTGGGTTCAACTCCAGCCTTGGGTGACTGTCTGTGTGGAGTTTCCACATTCTCCCCATATCTTTGTGAGTTTCCACCCACAGTCCAAAGACATGCAGGTTAGTTGGATTGGCCATGGTATAGTGCCCAGGGGTATGTAAGTTAAATGGATTATCCATGGTGATTGCTGTTTGGATGGTTGGTGTAGACTCTATGGGCCAAATTGCCTCGATGACCTGGAATTAAAGGATGAATTCATGATTGTGCTCCATTTTAAACTACAAAGGCACCAAGGGCTATGTGCACCCTTGCCAATGCCCCTTGATCCAAGCATAAAGATTATATCACTCTTACCTGGGACTTTTGAGATTGATCACAGCCACCTCCACTTCAGTAAAGCTGTGGTGTGTAGACTTACTTTCAGAGAGCCTCCAGGAAAGATATGGCTCTATTCAAAATTATGAAGGAAATAATAATCTTAGCCTTATGTCACAAGATATTTCCAGGTCACTGTAGGCTACGTCTGTAAAAGATACATAAAACAAGTGATAAAGCAACACGTCTGCCAAGGATAAAACGATAAAGGACTGATTGAGCAAGAGACTGGAGCTTTTTCCAACCGGCATCATATTTCACAGAAACAAAAGGAGAATGGGACCAAATTTAAATTATGTTTGCTATTCTCTTCTTAAGCCTGAGAGCAATATTGTTAGATTTACTCCTTTCCCTTTTTCATCACTTCCCTCACTAAGGTAAACTGAAAGATATTCCCTAAACCATGGTTTTCATATTCAAATTTGTGATTTAATCTCACAAACCCCTGAAGAGGAATTCAAAGATGTATTTTAATAACAAAGCATTCAAGACGCGGGCAATTGCTTCACTACTCCTCTGAAGCACTCAGCAAGGAAGACGGAAAAACGAGAGGAGCGAGATACTGAATTACACATTTTTGTAAATCCAGAGTTATTAAAAATCAGTTTAGGTGACTTTTTCTTTAGTTCATTCACAGCATGTGCGTGTCACTGGATAGGCCAGCATTTGTTGTCTATCCTTAATTGCCCAGTGGGCAAGTCAGAGACAATGGTATTGCTGTGGGTCTGAAATCATATGCAGGCCAGGCGAGGTAAACATGGCAGATTTCCTTCCAAAAAGGACTATAGTGAACCAGCATTTTCTTTTTAATGATATTTAACAACAGTTCTGTGGCTGAAATTGTTACTCCAGATTTTAATGAATATATATTTCGCCATCTGTCATGGTGGTATTCAAAGACACATCTCCAGAATATTGGACTTGATTTTTGGATTTCCAGTCTATTGACATTACCATGACGCCACTACCACCTTTCAATGAACTACAACTTCCCTGAGGTTAATCTTCAGCCATAGTTTACTCAGTTAGTTGGGTTCACTGGGTGACCTCTCCTTTTGGCAGATCCAGATTTCCAAGCAAACGACCCTGCCTAGAAATCTCCAGCAGGCAGAGAACTGGATCTAACCTTTACTCATCAACTTCAAGGAAAGAAAAGGATTCCCCAAAAAGGCTTTGACTGCACCTTGACAGGAGTAAAGCCAGAGAAACCACGAACTGCAAGCGATCAGCAGCTGTGAATTCATTGTCTGAAACTTCCAGCCTCCATTCCTTTAGTGAGCTAAAGGAAAAAGAAAGGTACAAGCCTGCAAGATTCTGATATTTCATCTCTAGAAAATAAAGGTGTACAGTGAAATTTCAGGCCTTTAAGCTTAAGGCTCTTAAATACGTGCTACCTTCCTTATAATCACTTTGTCATATTTGTAGAAACTATTGTGAATATATTCAGGTGTTAGCAAATAAACGCATGCTTATTTTAAACAGAAATGAGAAATCCTGTTTTTTTTTCACTGTTCTTGAGAGTCACAGCATTCAAAAGGTTTAAAACCTTTCTTTTTTTTAAAACACAAATCTCTGGTCTGTGAAATGGTTGAAAAAGCAGAAACCAATCTTTGAATTTCTCATCTCTCTCTGTGGCATTAGAATCTGAAATATGTCACCAGACCCCGATTTATTTTAATCTTAACGACGTCCTTGCTTTCTTGGTGTGTACCTTTAAAGATGAACAAAAATGTCTCTTCTGTAATGGTGAATGCTTTGAGTTTGGCAAGGTATAAGCAGCAGGATTTTAACACATGCCCTGTTTTAATTGCAAAGATCAAATACCAAAATCTTGTTTGTGCTTGGACTCCTTTGTAAAACAAAGTGAATGAAGCACTTAATTGCTCACATCTAAATACTTAGAATGTACAGCACTGAAATAAGTCATTTGATCCCATCGATCTAAGCCAGTGTTTATGCAGCTTGTCAACTTCCATTCATCTGTCTTCATCATAGCCTATCAGCATATCTTTCTATTTGGTTCTGCCTTGTGCATTTGTATAGTTTCCTTTTAAATGGAACATTATTATTCGTCTCAAACTTGCCTTGGGTATCAGATTCCCCATTATAATCCTTTTAGGCTCAAAGATATTCCCCTGAATTCTCTTCGGAACTACTTAACTATTTGTTTTGTACACTCTGGGTTGGACCCACGTGAAAGTGGAAAAGTTTGCTCTATGTCTACCCTATCAAACCGATTCACAATCTTAAAAGACTTCTATCAAGTTACTCTCCATCAGATGAGAAGTTCTCCATCTCTCTTATTCAGAGAGAAAGGGCCATCGAGCTTAAGCATTCTTCACTTCTACTATTGTACTTCAAATGCTTCTTTAACTTTTTAAAATCACTTTATCCATTACCTGAACAACATTTTTTTCTTTAAATAATTTTCATGCTGGGGAAAATTGAATGTTTTATTTGAGAAATGGATTAATATTTGAAGCAGAGGAATTTAGCAGGGATATAGACAGGGATGGGGCAGAGTAATTAGTTTTGGATTAGTTAATGATATTCTTCACTTTCCATTGACATGGGTGTCTTGCAGTATAAAAATAATGTTAACTTTGCTCACTGCGGCTGCAAAATGAAAAAAAAAGTAATTTGTTACTGCTCCAGTTTTCCACCAATACGTTTTAATGGGTAGGGTATTATTTGGGATCAAGACTACTACTAGCAGCACTTCAGTTGGCAATTCTGTTTAAATTTGGATTTAAGCAGCTGGTTGAATCTCTCTGATTTTTTTTTATTCATATCGGCAATGCAAGGGTCCTTTTAGAAATAGAGATGCCAGTTTTGTTATTCAGTGCATTAAAAAGAGTGAAATCCACAATTCGAACAGATGCTAGGATTTCTAAATGCAGCTCTTCCAAGCTCTTGCAATTTCGACAACATAGTGACATTGCCACATAAACACATTAGCTGACTTTGTTATACTCTTGTACCATGCAGGGAAACAGTCAGTGATATGCAGTTAATGGGAACATTTCAGTTGCAAGCTGCGGCTCTCATAACACAAAGACATCTGTTAATAACTAAAATCAGTTTCAGTGGATAATGACTGAAATGATGCAGGACTCAGAGGTCTCTGATAACAATCTGTGCCTGGTCCTGCTGCATGCTTACTTTCTGTGTGGAATACTGAAGCCCTTGCCATTTCTTTTTTGCGGATTCACACATTTCTGCAGTGTGAAAATGTACAAACTTGGCTGTTAAACCAAAAAATATAAGTTACACTCCACTTTCCTCAGTGTCACGGGATCTCGGGGGCTTGTAGAAATTGACAGAAGACAGATGAGATACTGCTGTGGAAGAAAGATTCCAGAGAAAATTCAATTCTGTTGGAATTTTCTCAAGTCATCTTTTTTTTGCAAATATGCTCAGAACTGATGTTGACACCACTGTCGTAGCCGTTAAAATGCAATGTACTCCTGATCATTTTGCGACCTTGTTTTTGTTGCTGTTTCCAACTAACATCTTTCCTTCATCATTCAGCCAAACTTTAGATGCCCCACGCTGTCAAGAACTGAGATGTAATCAGGTTTAAGTCAACTGTAAAAGCACAGTTTACAATCCGAGCTAGGTTAGCAGTATGGATGGAGGGCCAATCATCCCATCTTGTCTGTGTTGCTTTATGTCAGGGGTTCATGAGCAAAGTTATCTAAATATGCAGTCAACCTTTGATTCTATTCGTTCATGGGATGTGGGCATCATTGACTGGCCAGCACTTATTGCCTGTCCCTAGTTGCTCTTGAGAAGGTGGTGATGGGCTGCCTTCTTGAACCGCTGCAATCCACCTACTGTGGGTTGACCCACAATGCCATTAGGGGGATTTTTACCCAGTGACAGTGAAGAAAAGATGATATATTTCCAAGTCAGGATGGTGAGAGGTTTGGAGGGGACCTTGAAGGTGGTGGTGTTCCCATATATCTGCTGCCCTTGTCCTTCTAGATGGAAATGGTCGTGGGTTTGGAAGGTGGAATTTTCAGATAGCTCATAAATTTTGTTAAGTAGTAGTTTAGACATGACGCATTAGTTAATTAGACAAAGAACTGCATGCAGCAGGTGACAATTGAAGAGGGTTCACTGATACCAGGGGACAAATAGGCTGTTGGCACGGAGTGTGTCAGTGTCCATAAACTCATGAAGGCAGGATCCTGCTCTCCCTAGCCAAAGTGTTTGGGTGCTCTTTCCTGGATATTCCTTGATCTCTCTAATGTACCTCCCATCTGAAGAAGGTGTCTACTTGATGCTGCCTGGCTCTTATAAGCGAATGAGGAATGCTCCCTAAGAACTGCCTTCTGTCCCACAACACTTTCCTGATATCCCTTGTTTATAGGACCTTCAGGTTTGCACGGCGTCATCACCCATAATTGAATCCTCACAACAAGAGACATGGAACAACTACTATGAGGTCAGCATAACAGTTCTCCACTTGCCCAGCTTTCATTCTGAATGTTGATTTTCATCCTTTTTGGGAACAAACATTTCTATTTCCTTAACAATGCAATGGCATTAAGGCATACGTGGTACCATAAATGTTCTTTGACATCAGTGCAATTTAATGTCAGTGTGGCCTCAGTGATCCTGATGATTCTTCGGAACGTTCTTGTACCTTCACTTTCTAGAAATTTTCACATGTTTGGGGAAGGATAGCTACCACAGTAGCAGCCATTATATGAGTTCTCGTGACGTGAAAAATTCAATTTTAAAAGGACCTCAAATTCCAGCACTGGAACTTTGTGAGAGAAATCCAAAATCCCACTGCCTGTTGTCTCCCTCTTGTCCTGTGTCTTCCTTTGCTTCAAATTTTAACTCAATTTTCATCACATTTTCAGGAACATCCTGTGGTAAAGCTTTCTGTCTTGTAACAGCTTTGTACATGGAGGATTTTCTTTAAGCAACTCTCATTTTGTTTGGTGACGGTTTTAAACTCTCTTTGATGTTTCCTGAACCAGAGGAAATACTATTTCTTATTTCATTCAATTAAAATCTCTCCTAGTTTTAGAAATATCTGCAAAAACACTGCTTTGCTTTCATCCCAATAAACCTATTCCCATGGTGTTTTCAGTCTTTCTTTGCAGATATGTCTTTTTATCCCTGGTGTTATGCAAATAATTCAATGCTGCATGTTTTTTTTTTGTCATTGCCAGATCATCCACAACTCACTCACATTTCAGTAGGGTCTGTTCCCTGTGTCTTAGCATTTCTGTGTCCAAGGTCCTATTGTGCCATTCGCATCTGGGCCTTATCGTCTGATACACGTCTTTCTGTGATTAAACAGTTGTAAACTGCCTAATAATCGGTGCTTCAGGATCTGTAACATTGTCTTGACAGATTTTTTCTCCTTTCTCTACAATTATTTATCTTGCTGTGCTCCTGCATCACACCTGGCATAGCCTGCATCACACCTGGCATAGCCTGTCCACTTGTCCTTTTGATTGTTTTTTTAAATCTGGATTTTATTTTTCCTTTACAGCATCATTTATTGCAGATTATTTTTACTGTGTAAAGATACATTTTCTTCTGCAGCTCAATGAATCTTCAAGATCAAGCAGCATTGCGTATGAGATTTGGATGTGACATTTGTAATCTACTGACCTCTTGCCCCAGTGTATCTTTGCTGGAGTGAAACTACCAAACAGCTATCATTTGATTTCAGACAACATTTCACTGCTAACACCTGTGGCCCTTGCTTTGCATGCATCAATAATTTGGGGCTCATGTCACTTTTAAACACATTCTCCAGCTGGGTTCCAGATTTGCCAGCTCGAGAATCATAGAATTATGCAGTACGGAAGATGCCTTTCAGCCCATCAAATTTGTACTATCAAATATGTACTACTACCTAATCTAGTCCCACTAGGTTTCTGTTCAATGGCAAATTTTTGTGAATTGAGAGTTGAGATAGATCTGGTTGTAATCATAGAATCCCTGTAGTGTAGAAGCAGACTATTTGGCCCATTGAGTCCACACCGCTCCTCCAAAGAACATTCCACACAGCTCCACTCCCCCAACCCTATCCTTGTAACTCTGCATTTACCTTGGCCAATCCACCAAACCTGCACATCCCTGGACACTGCAGGGCAATTTAGCATGGCCAATCCACCAAGCCTGCACATCTTTGTGGACTGTGGGAGGAAACTGGAGCACCCGGAGGAGGAAACTGGAGCACCCAGAAGAAACCCACACAGACACGGGGAGAATGTGCAAACTCCACACAGTCACCCAAGGCTAGAAACGAACCCTGGTGCTGTGAGGCAGAAGTACTAACCACTGAGCAATCGTGCCAACCTGGGTACCAGAAAGACTTAACAGGAGATAAAATAAAATAAAATTTCATTCATTAAACATTAAAAAGAAACAAATTCATGCAGTTGAAAATCTTCTAAGCACCATTAAGAAAGCAAGACCCAGTCTTCCAACAAAGAAATTTTTTTTTGGTCAGACCAAATTAGCAATTTTCAAAAGATTGCTTCATCATTTTATTGAAACTGTTTCTGTCTTCAATTTTCTTTTCATCCAGACTGTACACCATTGCAATTTCCTCAGAGCCGCAGAAATTATTAGTAAAAGAATCATTTTGCGCTGTGAGGCTCACTGATGCCTAATTTGGGTTCCACCAGGGCCACTCTGCCTCTGACATTATTACAGCCTTGGTTCAAACATGAATGAAAGACCTGAATTCCAGAGGTGAGGTGAGAGTGACTGCCCTTGACATCAAGGCCAATTTGATCCAGTATGGCATCAAGAAGCCCTAGCAAACTGGAATCAATGGGTATCAGGGAGCAAACTCTCCTCTGGTTGGAGTCATGCCTGAAACATGAAAATGATTGTGGTTGTTCAAGGTCAGTCATCTCAGGACTTCTCTGGAGGAGTTCCTCATGGTAATGTCCTAACAACCATCTTTGGCTGCTTCTTCAATGACCTTCCCTCTATCATAAGGTCAGAAGTGGGGATGTTTGCTGATGATTGCACAATGTTCAGCACCATTCACATCTCCTCAGATACTGAAGCAGTCCATGTTCACATGCAACAAGGTCTGGACAATATCCAGGCTTAGGCTGACAAGTGGCAAGTTACATTCATGCCACACAAATGCCAGGCAATGACTAGCACCAATTAGAGACAATCTAACCATAGCCTCTTGTACTTTCAATGGTGTTACCATCGCTGAAACTGCTAGTATCAACATCATAGGGGTTATCTTTTACAAGAAACTCAACTGGAGTTGCCACATAAACACAATGGCTCCAAGAGCAAGTCAATAGCTGGGAATACTACAGTGAGTAACTCACCTCGTGACTCCCCAGGCTCTGTCCACTGTCTACAAAGTACAAGTCAGGAGTGTGATGGAATACTCCCCACTTGCCTGGATGGGTGCAGCTCCAACCACTCTCAGAAGCACCATTCAGAACAAAGCAGCCCGCCTGATTGGTATCACACCCACAAGCATCCATTCCCTCCACTACTGATGCTCAGTAGCAGCAGTGTAGTCTCTGCGAGATGCGCTGCAAAAATTCACCAAAGATCCTTAGACAGCGCTTTCCAAATCACAACAACGTCCATCTAGAAGGTCAAGGGCGGCAGATACATGGGGACCCCACCACCTGCAAGTTCCCTTCCGAGCCACTCACCATCCTGATTTGGAAATATATCACTGTTCCCTCAGAATCACTGAGACAAAATCTTGGAACTCCATCCCTTTGGGTATTGTGAGTCAATCTACAGCAAAAGGACTGCAGTGGCACAAGAAGGCAACTCACCACCACCTTCTCAGGGGCAACCATCCAGCGATGCCCACTTCCTATAAGTGAATATAAAAAGCTTTTGTTTTTAATGTAACAACTTGTCAGGGTCTAGAATGCACAGACTGAGTGTGTAGGGGAGACTGTTACTATCGTGTGTTTTAAAAGGAAATTAGGGTAGTATCTTAAGAGAATCAAAATAGTACAACTATCATTGAAAAGCAGGGAAGTGGTACTGACTGATGTGCTGCTGCAGAGAGCTGGCATGGGGAAATGGGCAGAATGGTTTCTTTCTGTGACATAGTCATTCCAATATTCTACAACCTCTTGATGGGCTGTCATAACAGGAGATTGTCAGGAACACCAATGTAAAATTTCTGCTGGTTTCAGGCAGCCAGGGATAAAATTGCTCAAGGAAGTACCTGCAGCAAAATGCGCCTGTAAAGTATTGGCATTATTCCAAAGCAATACAAATGGTCACCCGTAAAAGGGGTAGCTTAAGGTTAGAATTATCTGCAGAAAGTTTCCTTCACTCAATAGGATCCTTCTTGGGGTCTGGTACTGAACATTTGTGGCCAAATAATGTGTGTCCATGGGAGATGTCAACCCTCGTAAAATACATCTTCATTCTGCTCCTGTTAGACAGTGCTCAGAGTGAGCAGAATGAACAAGATGTGAACCTATTGATTGTAACGGGATCGCAGGTCATCAGTTGAAATTGATTCCTTCTCTCAAAAGCTCAGGGAGGGCTAAACCCTAAAGATGAATACTGTATGATTACTTGTAATGAATCTCATTGTCATATCCAAGCTTCTTTATAGGTTGTCATCCAGAATGCAAGCATTCTGTCGAGGACGTTTTGGAGAAAAGTGTTGGTTGGAAATCTTATAAAGTAAAGATGATTGCTGTAATTTCATCCTCTACTTTGAAAAATCCGGCAAAATGCTTAAAACATGATGCGCCTATCTTGCTGTTATGGCAAACTGAATTAATCATTCAGATCTGTGCAAAAGTGTGGATGCCATCCAGCAAGTTACATCCCCAGATAGCGCCCCGAGTTTTGTTGCACAAATCATGTATTATTGTCTGAAATGACCAATGCCATCCATTGACTCTCATTCTGATATTCAAAAATTGAGGTCTGTGGGGAACCAGTGCATGAACTGCAGGAAAACCCGACTTGTTTATCAGAACTCATTTTTGAATGGAAAACCAATAGAATGTTTGAAATTTGTCCCAAATAGTTGGCTGAAAAGGAAAATTATCCTGATTTGGTAATTGAATTGGAGGCAGTGATGTATCACAACCAAATCTTCATGGAAACCAGCCACAACAAGTCATCCATTTGCAACTATCATGGTCTTTGAGACAAAACACAAGAATATTACTGTAGGTTCTGAGATTGCATTTCACCTGTTGGAAATTAATTTGGTCCACGCATTGAATATGGGAGTTGGGATGTCATGTTGCGGCTGCACAGGACATTGGCTAGGCCCCTTTTGGAATATTGCATTCTATTCTGGTCTCCCTGCTACAGGAAGGATGTTGATAATCTTGAAAGGGAGCAGTAAATATTTACAAGGATGTTGCCAGGGTTGGAGGATTTGGGCCAAAGGGAGAGGCTGAACAGGCTGGGGCTTTTTTCCCGGAGCGTCAGAGGCCAAGGGGTGACCTTATAGAAGTTTGTAAAATCATGAGGTAAAATCATAAGTTTAAGGTGAAAGGGGAAAAATTTAAAAGGGATCTGAGGCGTAACTTTTTCACACAGAGGCTGGTGCGTTAATGGAATGAGCTGCCAGAGAAATTGGTGGTGGCGAATACAATTACAACATTTGAAAGGAATGTGGATGGGTATATGAACAGAAAGGTTTTAGAGGTATATGGGAGAAACGTTAGCAAATGGGAGCAGGTTAATTTAGGATATCTGGTTGGCATGGACAATTTGGACTGAAGGGTCTGTTTATGCACTGTACAACTCTATAATGAAACCTGTCCTCAAATTTGGATAGGAAATTTGGGGCAGGAAAAAAATCAAACGGCAGACTTTAAGTGGAGAGAGAGTCTAAAGCAAGTGCAACACAGAGGGCTCTGAGTTTTCTTGCGCATGAAATACAAAAAGGTGTCATCCAGGTGCAGCCAGTAATTAAGAAAACAAATGGAACTTTGGCCTTTATTGTTTGAAGGATGGAGTTGAAAATATGAAAGACTTGTTACAACTGCACAGGATGTTGGAGAGGCCATACCTGGAAAACAGCGTATCATTTTAGTCCCCGTATTTATTAAAACATGTACTGGCATTTGAATCTGTTCAAGACAGATTAACAAGATTGATTCCTGGGACAAAGGGGCTGAATGATCAACTACAAGGAGACAAGCACGAGAATTCCTGGAAGCATGGCACTCCATGAAACATGCTATAAATAAACACATTGAACTGGACCCCATATACATTCCACTACGGAGGAAACCCGGAAGTGAGGCAATCCATCACAACGGAGCCCAGAGTTTAAAAACCAGGCAGGAAATCACATCGACACTTCATCAGAGGCTGCACTGAGGATGTTACCCAGCACGGTAACGAAACATCTGCGGAACAACAAACCAGCTCAGCGAGCCCACTAACCTCAACAAGGAGACAGATTATGAGTTTACTCATCAGAGTTTAGAAGAATGAGAGGTCATCTCATTGAAACAAACAAGATTCTGATGCAGCTTGGCAGGGGAGATTTTGAGAAGATATTTCCACTACTGGAAGGATCTCAAACTATTACAGAATGATTACAGAATAAGCAGAGACTCATTTAAAACTCTGATGAGAGGGGATTTCTTCTTCCAGAAGGGAATGAATGCCTGGAATACTGTACCCCAGAGAGTTGTGGAGGTTAGATTGCCAAAAGTGTTTGAAGAGGAAGTAAACAGATTGTTGAAACATCAGGGATTTAACAGCTACGCTGAGCTTGCACAAAGAAGGACTTCAGGCCTGGGGCAGATCAGTTATGATCTTGTTGAATGGTGGGGAAAGGGATAGGGACCAAATGGCTTACTCCACCTAATTTTTATGTTCTTACATTCTAAACTGTTATATGCGGCGTGATGTTGGGTTAAATCCTTTAGCTCATCTAATAGAGTTGAAGTTATCTCGTTGAATGTTTTTAATGCAAAGATAGATTTTTTAAACTGTAAAGGAATTAAGAGTTACGGTGAGCCAATGGAGCTGAGTCCACATAAAAGTTCAGCCATGATCTTAATGAATGGCGGAGCAGCCTTGGTGGGCCTGCTCCTAATTCTAATGTTCTTAACCATCATCTGTGTGATATGTACAGACATTCTTTTTCAAAGTGTTTTAAGCCATCTAATAGAAGCTGTTTCTGTTCTGAACAAGAGACATATTCACCTGAAATGATAAGTCTATCTTTCACTCCACAGACACTGCCAGACATGCAGAGTATTTCCAGCAATTGCCGTTTTATTTCAGATTTTCAACATTTAGGATTATGCATTTGTTATATAAGATCTATGTCAGTCATCTTTATGTTACTCTGAGCAATTTAACAGTAGTGCATTACTGTTTGAATATACAATACAGTGGGCTTGTATTTATCACAACCCCTGGTAAGGCATCACAAGAATGTTGAAATTGGTGTCTTGCCATTCAAACGAAGGGCAGACTTCATTCGCACTCATTTTATACTTTTGGAGTTTACATGCTACAACTAGCCTCCAGTTCCTCAACTGAACAGCCTCCCTCTGTGCCCCCAATCCCCACTATTATTTTCTTCAGCCATTTTGACAATTTGTTTATTCTAGTGCATTTCAGAACTTAATTACCAACCCAAGAGCTCAATAATTGGCACTGAAATGGAATTAGCTGGAAAATATTTTGATCAAGCTTCTTCAACTGAGTTATTGACTAATAAAGGACAAGAGGAATGAAAACAGAAGCATGTAAGTTGATGTACTGAACTAGCAATTTATAGTTTGATTGGCTTTTCCACATTCTTTCACTTTCTGTTGAGGATGCATTGCAGTCTCAATTTTTGAACTTTAAATTGAAATACACCACAGACTAATCAACTTTTATTATTATTGTTGATAACTATGGGGGACACGTCAATGCTCAAGCTGACCAGAAAATTGAAAAGGCAAGGTTATACAAGGGAAATAGAAATCAGAGTTACACGACATCAGATTTGTTTTGTAAAAGCTTAGTGTGTGAGAAATGAAAACTGAGAGAAGCAATGCACATATTTTACTCTGAGATGTTTGTACAGTGTTCTGTCAGCTATATGAATATACTGAAGAAAAAGTCTTTCATTCCCCAAAACAAGGTTAATTATATCAAGAAAGAAGCAGGTAGTTCTCATTCAAACATTGTTCTTATCCTTCCAGTGAGTGTTGATGTACATCCATCCTCCAGATCAGAAGTCATACAAAACCAGGTTACAGTCCAACAGTTGATTTGAAATCACAAGCTTTCAGAGTGCTGCTCCATCGTCACTGCACCTGATGAAGGGGCAGTGCTCAAAAAGCTTGTGATTTCAAATAAACCTGCTGGGCTATAACTTGGTGTCATGTGAGTTCTGACCTTGTCCACCCTAGTCCAACACCAGCACCTCTACATCATGGCAATCATCCTCCAGGCAGCTATATTCATTATTCTTTCATTTCTGCAAATTGGTAAATCATTTCTACGAGCCCCTCTAAATCTTGAATGTTCCAGTTCACCTATAGGTGGCCCATAGTTTTCCTTTTGACATTATGTATCTCAGGAATCCTGTGATTCTTGGCATTTAGGATTAGCCAAAGCGCCTTCATCCAGGATGCCTGTCACTTTACAACAAGAATCTAAGAATTAGCTTTATTGTCACATATATTCACAGTAAAAAGTTTACAGGTCACCACTTACAGCACCATCTGAGGTACCAAGGTACCTAGGTACCAATTCTTAAGTACAAATTCTTAGGGGGCAAACAAATCAGAAAAGTAAAGAAGAAAACATCCAAAAACAAATTAGAAAAATAAAGAAATAAGAGCTCAGAATAACAGAATTCACTTTAACTTCCTTTGATTAACTGTACATTGAAGCAAACATTCTCTTCTCAATCAAACAAACATAGTAGTGAACACAGCCCAGCAATTCTTTTCATTCACCCTGCCTTTCCAGTTAAATAGATGTGACTATTTTATTTTTGTGCAAAGTACACCATGAGGGCGAAAAATGGTGCTTTTCTAAGTACAAAATCCTAATGAAATTCATCTGACTGCCTGTCCATGACAGATTGCTCCAGGGAGTAACCAGTGACTGGTGCTTGGGACTGAAGCCAGTACTGCATATGGACTCATCTACGTCAACAACTCTACATCGACTGCCTCCTGCCATCACTTGGTTTTGGATCTGTGTCCTCAGTGATTTGTGACATGGCTGGTCTTATGCTGGCTGTCAGACTTCAGGGCTATCTGAAACAACAGCCTTTTTTGCATCCTTCACTGTCAGAAAGCTGATGCACTAAATCTGTCTAAATTCTCCCCTACTCCTCACTGAAATGTATATTTTCATGGAGGAGGAAACCAGCTAGTCCTTGACTATTTCAGAGGTTGTGTGGTTGTGTACGACATGAAAAGGGTGGGAGATGAGAGTTGAAATCTTCCGCCAACTCTAGTGCAGGAGTCACACACCAGACTGATAGATACATTGAAGATTTCCAGGTTTTGACATCAATTATGACCATTGTACACATTGCTACACATTGCAAAAGAATCAGGCCTGGTTAAGATGGAGTCAAGTACTGGAAGGTAGAAATATAATGGAGCAACAAATGGCCTTTGAAGAGGAGATTGTTCAGGTACAATCTAGATACATTCCCAGAAAGAAACCAGAACTCCCTACGTGATGAAGGAATTAGAGAGCATGGTGAAACAGAAAATGGTAATGGATGAATGATGCCATTTGGTAATGTAAGGAAGAATCAGGTTGATTTAAAACATCCACAGAAGAAGGAAAAACCTGAAAAGAGAGGACAAAGATACCATAAGGAAATCACTTGATGAGGTCCATTGGGACCATGATGGACATCTACTGGTGGTAAGCAGAAGGCATAGTTGGGGAAATAACTTAGTACTGTTCATGAGTGTTTACTAGGACTTTGCAAAAGTTATGATAAATGAAGACGTTGAGGAATGCTAGGTGATATAAGGGTAAAGTTGTCATTGTCCTGGCAGACCATAGAGCTGCTCTCTCACTAGAGGGAGAGAGATGACTGGTGGTGAGTTTAACATGAGGGAATGGGCGAAGGCAGTTCCTTCATGGCAACCTCAGCCAGACTGAGAATTGAACCTATTGCTTTTGGCATTGCTCTGCATTACAAACTGGCATCCAGCGACGAAGCTAACTAGACCTCAGTTTCTGGATGCTATGTAGGCAGACAAGGAGAAGATGCTAGGAGGGCTGCCAGTAATTTAAGTGAAAGGACACCTAGTTCAGTGAAGCTGCATCTTAAGTTACTGAACTAGGAAAAAAGCTGAAGTGTGGGAGTGATGGCTCAACCAATTCTCAGTAAGTGTACTAAAGGGAGAACTGGCGAATTGTGACCCTGACTTAAAAGGATAAAACAGGCAATTACATGCTACCTTTTTTTAGTGAGTTGTTCACAAACAAAGATCAGAAATAATTAATCCGTGACAACATCAACAACCTCTTGGGAAAGCAAGGATTAATAAAAGAGAGCTAGTACAGGTATTTCCAAAATAAATTGTGTTTGATTAACTTAATAAAGTTTCTGATAAGACAAATGAAAGCAGTAAAGTTGATGCTGTGCATGTGGACTCTCAAAATGCATCTGAAAAAAAATCACTGATTAGACTTGACTGTAAAATTGAGGCCTATGGAATTATAAGGGTAGCAGCAGCATAGGTGCAAGATTAGTTGTGATTTAAAACAGACCATTGTGATGAAAAGGTTATTTTTCAGACTGGGATTAGATAGCGGGGTTAGTGATAAAAGGTACTGCAGATGATGGAGAATCCGAGATAACACGGTGTGGGGCTGGGTGAACACAGCAGGCCAAGCAGCGTCATAGGAGCAGGAAAGCTTGACG
>JAHRHZ010000100.1:2931295-3005193 GCA_024137785.1 Ginglymostoma cirratum
ACGTTTCGGGCCTAGACCCTTCATGAAGGGTCTAGGCCCGAAACGTCAAGTTTTCCTGCTCCTATGATGCTGCTTAACCTGCTGTGTACATCCAGCCCCATGCTTGTTATCTTTAATAGTACCACGCTTTTCATTTCTCCTAAATCAACACTGATCACATTAGGCTACATTTTGCTATATTTTAAGTGTTATTTCTGTCAGTTTTCATGGAGACTTTCTCTCCATGAGGTCTAGTGAGTTTTCTTGTGCTGTTAGCCATTTTACACACCATTAAGACACTCGTCTTAGCTGGATTCCACTGCCCACTGTACTTGGGAGAACTTACCACTGCCAGAATAGGCTATCATCTCGGGCATCAGTGTCAACTTTCAAAGGCTGCGATGCACCCAGACAAATGCTTGGACTTTTATGCTGTCCTGTCCTGTTTGTGACATTTGTCCCTGACTTCACAGCGAAAGGGAAATGGGAGAGCTGCTTTTCAGGCAGGTCCTGCAGGGACAGGGTGGTGCAGAAGAGGGAGGTCAACTCTGAAAAACTGGCAGACCACAACACCAGACTTGGCCATGCCCATGGTAGCAACTCGGTTTAGTGTGGCTTCAGCCTTCTGGCAGTATGGCCAAGCAGTGTTGGAAAGCAGGTCAATGACTGCCTCTACTCTGCCAGCATAAGTGCCACCATCTTCCCTCTTCTACCTCACACTCACTCATTCAATCTCTCTGCTGCTGCTCCGTCCTCCCACTATGCCTCATGCTCTGCCACTCTCACTATTGCAGTCGCTTTCAACCACCCGATCTCCCCGGACTACTAATTCTACAAGATCTCCTGCACCTCATGCTCTCATAATTGGGAGACGTTACCCACATTTTCCTTGCCTGCACCAGTACTAACAGCTATGTCAGACGCTCTCATCTCACTCAATGGCCCCTTCATCTCAGTTTACATGAAAATAATCCACTGTAGAGTGAGAAGAGCAAAGACTGGCAGTGAGATGCCCAAGCTGGTTGCCAGTCCCCGTGAGCAAAGAATTCTTGCAGTGGCACTGCAACAAGAAGTGCTGGTGTGTTCCAAAGTGCAACATTGAAGTCTAAAAGCATACTATGTTGATGTTTTGGAGATGCACCATGATGGTAAAGAGAGGCTAATAACTGTCAGATGCCAAGGTGGATGTGGGCTACATGCAGTTGCTGCTCATAGAACCTGCTCTGAGATGTTGGTGCTGGTGTCCAAGATAGGGATCGGGAGGACAAAGCAGCAAGCCAGAGTCACTCCATAGCCACACTAACCTTCATGTCGGGAATTCCCACCATCTCTTTTCAATCAGGCCGAAGGTAAAACCTGCATGTTCTTGAGTTAAGATTCGTTGTTAATGAGAGTGGATATCAAATACCCATGGCATCCCACTGCTCCCTAGTGAACTCTATTTGAAAATGTGACTTGTTGCTCCCGGTGCTGAGATATATCTCACTGGATTTTCCACATGATTCTTCCTGAATTCTCATCATTGCCCACCTCAGCTACAGCCTTAGAAGATTCCACCCATTGTCCTCTTTTCAACAACGCAACAATAAATGTGCATTCTTATCCACCTTTAGGACTTACATCTGACGTATGTATACAAAATAACCCGAACCACCCTTGTGCATTCCCACTGTGCCTATCTTCCACATGCCTCTGCCAATCTATTGCTTCTTGTTTCTCCTGTGACTGCAATATTTTTGTGGAATCCTATTGATTTTCATGAGGAATCATCTCTATGAATTTATCATTTATCTCATGTCATAAATCATCTCTTGTGATTTATGACACGAGATAAGAAAATGAATAAAAGTGGATAGTCAGTAAAAAGAGCATGTATACATTTTTTACATGTTCTGTGTGTTTTAATCAATGTGATTGGAACTTTGTATGTAGCACCTTGTTGACAAAATCTGTTGAAAATATGTCCAACTTCACGAGCAAATCAACCTGTGTTTTCTGCTTTAATGCTATCTTCTAAAGTACATGTCAGAGCCACATCAATTGTTTATATCCATAAAATGCTGCTTAGTTAACCTTAAGACATCAAACAGCATCATATACAAGGCAAACTGTAAGGTTGTTCGGATGCAGAAACATTCAGCAGCCCCACTTCTAATTAAGTTTGTAATAAGATTTAATTGCACACTTTAATGAGAAAATGTTTGCTATCTTAATGAACATTTCCATATCACCTCAAAAACCTTACTCATTAACAGAAAGAATTGTCAGTATTCTGTCATTCCTTCGATCCGTTAAAAAGACAGTAATGACTGCCTCTGGTTGCTTTCGTTAAAATCTGTCGAGACTCAATTAATGACCATTTCAGCTTTACAATCTATTGGGAGCAATTCAGGAAAAATGACTTGGATGACATTTCTTGAATACTCCAATATCAATGTCTGACTAGGCTAGCTCACTGATGGATTTTGTCATTGTTTCACTATCTGTTATTGGTTGCTAGCTGCTACTGTCTCTTTTTTAAGTGAGCCATGAAATCATTCGGAGAAAAGCTACACAAGTTCATGTTTATGTGTGCATCAGATTAATGGTTGTGACAACCGTCTGTATCAAAGGGCAATGATGTAAGCATCAAAGCAGTTCTCAAGCTACAATGCATCAAGATCATGGCCAGCTGAATACTTTCATTCTCGAGTGACAGTCCTAGCCACAAATGGCACAGGTATAAATCAAAGTTTCTGTGGCTGAAGCCTGAACAGCATTAAGTTTACTTTTCTTTGGCCCTCTGTGGATTGTTGTTAGCTACATCTTTCCAGCTATTGGTATTGTCGTAATCACAGTTCATGTTATTACTGAGCAAGACAGACCCCAGACTGAAATTTGACTTTGTGGGTATTTTTTGTTTGTTTTCATTTTAATGAAACATAAACGCATAATATAGCGTAGATTTGGTTTTGACAATTAAATAGATGTTTATCACACAAATGAAATGAAGATAAAATTTAATGAAACAACCAGTTTACATGCAACACAAATTGAAAGATGTAGAAATATCGGGTAAAGTACAATTCCATCAATCCCCAACAAAAAACACCCCTTTTGATTACTCACATTGGAGAGAATATTCATCTCAATCAGTTCTATAGGGTCTAATTTAGCTTTGGCATTAATTCCCAGTCTTGAGAATCTGGTAGTCTCTTCCTGAAACCTTCATACCTTGAAGTTAAACTTTCTCCTTAAGTAATCTTATCAGGGTTTTAACCCGCACACTTCTGGTCTGGAACTATTACTAAATTCCTTGCAGTGAGTTTTATTTCAAACAAATCTGAACAATCTTCTCTTTTAATCAGGAGCAACTGCTTAACATCTCTATCTTCAGCCAAGACTTATGCAGAACTGCTCCAATCTGAAACTAAGACTTGATAGCTTTCTCTCCAAACAATGGATGCATCCTCAAGTTTTAAAAAGTTAAATTCAGACACACAGTCCTATATGCCACTAACTTATAATTCAAAAAATCCAAATTCAAAGATATACGCTATTGAACGGTATATAAATATATAAATCACACACACCCTAAATCACAGTAATTTTTATTCACTTGTGGGATGTGGGCATTGTTGGCTGGCGAGCATTCATTGCCTACCCCTAATTGCACCTGAAAAAGTTAAATGATAAATGTCTTCAAGCTCATGTGTAAATGTAGATCAGCTCAATGGCCTAAAGAATCTACAGTTTTTCAAGCAAAAGATCCTGAGGAATATTTTAACCATCCTTCAAATATAGATGAGCGAGCCATTAGAGACTTCTGGGTTTTACAAAACTTAAAGTATCTTCAGGCAGAATCTTACAGAAGTCTGAGAGATATGGGCTTTGGCAGGATTCGTAGAAGAATTGGATGAAAAGTTTGAAAAGGCCAATATGAAAGTCGGGAACATCTGACTGCATCTTTGACTGTATCTTTTATGCTTTTCTCAAGAGATGATATTCTTGCTAGACAGTGGGGTGTTGTCAATGAAGGAGAATTATTGCTTGTTGAACTCCTTGTTGATGGCTCAACTCACCGCATTAATACTTACCTTTCTATCTTATCAAACTTGCTGAACAATCTAGATATTGAGAAACTCAACATGGAAACCAGACTGAACACCTGGTTGTTGTGTCTCTGTGTTGGGCTGTCGCTTTGACCATGATCACATGATGTGATTTTGACATCGTCAGTCATTTTGGAGGGAAAGTCTAGTTTGCTGCCTTGTAGAACGAACATCTCATCTAATAAAGATCCTGCTGCTGTTTTGGCTGCATCTTCTTCTTGAAACTTAACAGGAGTGAATTTAACTCATTGCTTGCTTCAAAGTACCCCCATGTTGGATACCAGGCACCAACATGTCAGGCATGCTCCAAGGGGCACCAGGCACACGGACTCCATCTCCATGGTCATTGGTATGTGAAATGTGCCTTGCTGAACCCTCACTGCTAATCTCCAATTCATGTACAGGATGCTTCTACACTTCAATGCTGCACTGTAAGCTGCACCAGCAACGATCAATGTAATGCTACAGCAAGGACATTGTGGGCTCAGGAACATGCAGCCTGCTCATGAACTGGACCAGGCTGCATCTTTGAGGTCTTCTGTTACAGTTATAGCACCTGCCGTCTCTAAGCATAACTGAATATTCCCAGCAACCATATTTTGCATTGCCTTGCTGTGCCTATTTGTCCTTTTCCCCCTCAGCCAGAGATATGGGCTCACATTACTCGTGCCTTGCCTTGCTATTTAGCACAGACTTAAGGCCATAAGTTACAGGAGCAGAATTAGGCCAATCAGCCTATCAAATCTTGTTCTGCTATTCAATTATGGACAAAAAATTTCTCAACACCCATTCTCCTGCCTTCTCCCCATAACGCTTGATTCCCTTACGAATCAAGAACCTACCTATTTCTGTCTTAAATATACTCGATGACTTGGCCTCTACAGCCCTCTGTGGTAATGAGTTCCACTAATTCACCATTCTCTGGCTGAAGAAACTCCACCTCATCTCAGTTCTAGAGGGTCGTTCCTTCACTCTCAGGCTGTGCCTTCACATCATTGTCTCTGCTAGGAGTGGAAACATTTTCCCCATGTACACTCTGTCTAGGCCTCTGAGTAATCTGTAAGCTTCAATTAGATTCTCCCTCATCCTTCTAAACTCCAATTAGAAACCCAAGGGTTTTAATTATAAACAAGGGCAATTATAAAGTCGTAAAGAAGATGTTGGCTGTGTTGAGTTGAAAAATAAATTAAAATGTTTGACGGTAGATAGGCAATGCTGAGTATTTAAAAAATTCATTTTTGATTTTTCAGAAAACATATATTCTTTGGAGGCAAAAAGAGAAATGAGAGAGAGCCATGGCTAACAAGGGAAGTGATAGTATTAGATCAAAGGGCAAAGCTTATAAAATTGTCAAAAAAAATCATTGTAAGCCTGATGATTGAGAGAATGTTAAAATTCAGCAAACACAGAATTGATGGAGAAAGACAAGAATATGAATGGAAAAGAGGAAGAAACAAAATGGATTGTAAAAGGATTGCCGGGTGTGTAAAAGGGAAAAGGTTAGCAAAGGCAAATGTGAGTCCATTGTCAGCAGAGAATTGAAAATTATAAAAGGAAATAGAGAAATTGTAGATTAAAATGTACTTTGTGTCTGTCTTCACATTTGAAGACAAATGAAGCCACCTGAAAGAATTAAAATGCCATGTTCTAAAGACAGTGTGGAAAAAAGAGTCAGTGGACAAAGCCAACGATTAGACAAAGGCAACATGGGTTTGTGAAGGGAAATTCACGTAACAAAGGTTCACACCAGACTAATACGAGGACGATGGAACTGTCCTTTGAGGAGATTGGGCTTGTATACTCTGGAGCTTAGAAGAATGAGAGTGATCTCTGAAGCTTAGAACAAGCCATTTGAAAAGGTGCTACATCAAAGAATAATAGTATTTCAAGTTCCTTTTCTTCATGAGGCAAAATGCATTTTCATTCAGTACCAGTAAGGAGGTCTTTATGAAATTACATAAACTCAGTTCCTCTGGTCCTACATGGAATAATGAGCAACAGAACTGCGTCACCAATTCCAATACACTGAAATCTTTTTGTTCCAGCACATGTATTGACCTGGTCTTCAAGGTCCCCACAAATTGTACTTGCTTGGCCAGTCACAACTCCTTTCCATTAAATAGTGTTCATTCAAATGCCACTCTGGTGGAACATATAACTGAAAGCAATGTCTGTTTTCTTTCTGTCCTAGTGTTCTATTGTTACTTCTAACCAGTTTGCTGTCATTTTGAGAATGTGTCCCTCAAACACAAGGACTTCTACAAAGTAACATGTATAACAAAAGCAAAACGGTGCAGCCGCTTGAAATCTGAAACAAACAATTAGAATGCTGAAGAAACTCAGCAGGTCTGACAGCATCTGTCACAAGAGAAACGAGAGGTAACATTTCGAGTCCAATACAACTTTTCTTCAGAACTTCAGTTCTACTGAGTTTCTCTAGCCTTCTCTGAAATAACTTGGGGGTGTTTGGATGGCAATGCCTGAACACAATACATTAAATGATGAGAATTTTATTTTTCCAAGGAATTTGCAATATTTTTCGTTGATATTGCATAGAATCTGAGGACATTAAATAGTTCATACTGGGTGAGTGAAAATACATCGAGGACATAGAAGTATTCTGAGTGATCCAAGAGAGCAGGCAGGGTAGATGGGTACATTGTAATGAAATGGAGTCCCCTGAGTAATCTGAGGGAGCATAACCTGGCATGGAGTTGGGTGTGAGAGTGAGGTTTAAGGGAGAATTAAGAAATTGTGTTTGATAAATAAAAGCCTGGCATTTCTAATGGACCCACATTTCTCATGCACTCCAGTGTGCGTCTCAGCCGTACTCCAAAAGTGACCCCATTCAAAAGACAAAAATGGTGGGTCGAATGTGTAGTTCACAAGCAACACAAAGGTGTACTGGTCAGGTTTTCCTCAAAACCAGGAAAGAATTCAGTCCTTGCTCTCAGACTGGTTTGATAACATTCAAGGAAAAAAAAAGGCCAATACTTTGTATTAAAGACCCATATTCCGCACATAATAACAGTTGGCTGACAGTCAGTCAATGTTATGCCCAATATCACTGGAGAAAACAAGCAAAAAGCCTGACCACATATAATCTGTCCATCCGGACAGAGAAAAAACAGAATAATATCTTAGGTGGAGACCATTGGTCCATTTAGCTTTGAAATTAGTTGAGATTTGAATGGAAGTTTAAGTATAGAAAATGGAATGTTTGAATAAGAAGAATAAGAGTGAAAATGGATATTGGGAATTTTAGTCTGACAATCTGTCAAGAACAACTGCAGAACATTCCCTCAAGTGAATAAATACATGTCACGGAATGTAACAGTGAGCAGATTAGACTTGACCAATAGAAAGAATAAATAGTCAACCAAACTTGACTTATTTGTGTTGTTGTAAGCTTTGCAGGAAGTGGTGAACTTCCTAAACCCAAAATGAGACATGAACTGAAGCTGTTCCAAATTACTGACATCATTACTCCATCTTCTCCTGGAAAATATTTTTTCAGCTTTTCTTCATTGCAGTTTTTGCTTTTATTTTCTTTGTTCTTTATTGAATTCCCAAAGATCACTTTTAACTTTGGGTATTGCAAAAGTATCATATTAAATGTTTATTTTAATTGCAACCCTTATTTGTTTAAAGTTCATCCTCTCCATCACTGTTCGATTCTGCTATGAGAGAAAAACAGGAATATTTTAGCTGTCCATTCTTTCATGGCAGACTGTCAATCAAACATGGTGGAGAGAGGAGAAATATTTTCAGAAGGCAATGAAAAAATTCCATCCAGGCAGTTGTCTAACCCCTGTCATGAAACTCAGGCTCTCTAGTCAATAGCACCCTAGAGTCTCATGAAAGGACCTCTGCACAAAGCTTCATGATTTTCAACTGACTGATCAAAGCTGCCATAGGCACAATTTATAAACCACTAACTGATTTTCCAAAACATTTCTTACAGGTCATCTGGTCTCCAAAGCCAACCTAATAATTATAATCTCTCATTCCTGGTGTAACTCTGATTTTTTTTGTGCCTATTTCATAGCTGCCATACACTCTTTTCATACAATCATATAGTTTGCTCAGAACAACATACAGTAGTCAGACAGTTGCTGAACTCACATTGTGTGCCCATTCAAAATCACTTTTTGGCATGTATATTCAGTAAACTGATGCATACATTTCAGAATATCATTTCTGTCATTTTTGCCTTGTTCGGTGTATACACTCATACTTTAAAGTCTATTATTCCTTGACGTTTTTTAAATTTCAATTTGTTAAGAATCTTACTGTCTTGCGTATTAAAGTTGGTCCACACTTAATGTTGCACTCTGTTCCTGAGAATCACTACTTAAAGTGAAACAACTTTAACTGAAACATGGGTTCCCACACGAATTAATATTAAACCCAAAGTTCCTTCAGATATTTGCTTGCCCTAGAAAAATGTAATACACAACTCGCAAAATAAAATGTCATTGAATGTTTCCTGTGTGAATTCACATCTAAAAATTAATTGATGAATGCAAGTCCATGGGGTAAGAAGGTGTTTCAGTTCTTTTTTTGTTGCTTTTACAAAATGTTGGCATTGACAGACTTAACATCATTTACAGCAAACCTGAGAGGTGACTACGACAGGGTACTTATGTCTCTATTCTCTCTCCTGGCAGAGTTCAGCTTTGCCTTAGCTCATTTTTTTTCCAATGTTTTGTTTTCTCTTTCAAGCTTCTTTTCCTCTCTGCTGCACATTAGCTTGGGGAAGATACCACACCTCCACCATGGACTCACTCTCAACAACACTTGTATATGTATTCACTGACTACTTATTTGCAAACCCTATAATTTTCTGTTACTCCCTGAGTATCTTTCACTCTCTCTCTCTTTCTGTCTCTCAGAAATGTTCCTGTTCAAAAGCCAGTTATAGCTCCCTTAATGTACTAAGCTTTCCAACTCTTCTTTTTTCCATGTTGTTTTGAAAAATACATATTGCCAATCCAACGGAAATCTTGAGAGGGATAACCTGGAACCTGGCCAAACTGCTCAAGGCTGCTCCTAGTGTTGCAAAAGAATACTGCAGCTTTATCGTTGGAATGATGCTCACCAGTGAAATTTGATTCAAAGACTGGAGAGGCCATGACATTGCTCTTACACCTTCAAAAGAGTGTCAATTTTTTTTTTTAAATGGCTCAGAAGGTTAAGTTATCTATTGGCTAGTGAACAATGCACAAATGCTGAGAGGTAGCATGATTCCATTTGGGTACTGACAGCTGACTGTGCATGACATATTGCTGCATCATCAATTTTAAACTGAAAATAGAATGTATACCAAGGAAATAGTCACAGAGAGAAAGCAACATTTTTGCAAAATATTTTTTGAAATAACCGCGTAATGTTGAGTTTGAAATCCCTGCACTTCATTTTGCTGATCTATTTTACACTTTATGCATCGAAATTGCCACCCTTCTTTTCACTCAACTAATGAGTGCTAATTCTCTTATAAAAACCAAAAGAACAGTGGATGCTGTAGATCAGGAACAAAAACAAAGTTGCTGGAAAAGCTCAGCAGGTCTGGCAGCATCAGTGAAGGAAAAAACAGAGTTAACGCTTTGGGTCCGGTGACCCTTCCTCAGAACTGATGGTGGCTGGGAAAACATCAATTTATATTCAGAAAATAGGGAGGTGGGTGGGGTAGGGGGTAAACGATAGAAGTAGACTAAACAAAAGTAGAGGATAGAGCCCAAAGAGAGAGAAAGACTGTTGGACAGACAAAGGAGTTGCTAATGATCAGGCTGGGAGGGTGAATAGTTGTTAATGGGTACTGTTAGTGACTAACAACAGGGAATGTGTAATGGCAGGCTATGTGGTAACAAGGCTGGTGCGTGGGGTAGGGGGCTGGGACATAGGAGAGTTTAGGCCCTAACATGATTGCACTCAATATTGAGTCCGGAGGGCTGCAGGGTAGCCAAGCGGAAAATGAGGTTTTGCTCCTCCAGCTTTGCTGGAACACTGTAGCAAGCCAAAGACAGAGATGTTGGCCGGGGAGCAGGGTGGTGCACTGAAGTGGTTTCAGAGATCGTAGGAACTGCAGATGCTGGAGAATCTGAGATAACAAGGTACAGAGCTGGATGAACACAGCAGGCCAAGCAGCATCATAGGAGCAGGAAAGCTGACGTTTCAGGCCTAGACCCTTCGGCAACTGGTAGTTCAGGGTCTTTTTTGCGTGCAGAAGGTAGATGTTCTGCGAAGTGGTCGCCAAGTCTATGCTTCGTTTCCCCAATGCAGAGGAGACCACATTGTGAGCAGCAAATGCAGTAGACCAGATTCTGGGAAGTGCAGGTGAGGTGTTGCTTCACCTGGAAGGTATGTTTGGGCCCTTGGATATCCGGGAGGGAGGAGGTAAATGGGCAGGTGTTGCACCTTTGCTGGTTACAGGGGAAGGTGCTGTAGGGCCGTGGGGAGGTGTTGGGGGTGAAGGAAGTGTGGACCAGGGTGTCGCAGAGGGAACGGTCCCTGCGGAAGGCGGACAATGGAGGGGAGGGGAGTATGTGTCTGGTGGTGGTGTTTAATTCTCTTATGTTTTCCCTCAACTCTGGTGCACTTCCTAATTTGGGATAAGAAGCAAGCCTTGGTATCACTCCAACATACTACGGTCAATTAATTTATAAAAAATGAAGATAAAATATCAATAAAAGGCCCAGTACTGACCTCTGGGTCACAGGACTGATTCATACTCCAAACGTGAAAACAAAACGTAGCCCTTAAACTTTTGGCCTATCATCTTGAATGTTGTTGGATCGCCTTCAATACGATGAGAACTTGTGTTCTTCACAAATCTTCCATGAAATACTTTTAGATCCTTAAATTGCACCAGGTTCATGTTAACTTTTATTTATGAGGATAGAGTGAAGAAACTGGGACTGTTGTCCTTGGAGAGAAGAAGGATGGAAGGAGATTTGATAGAGGTCGACCACGTAATGTGCGGGCTGAGTAAAGCAGATTGGGAAAAGCTGTTTTTGCTCATAAAAGAAAATATAAAGAACAAGAGATCTTATATTTGCATAAAGAAGCAAGTGCAATTTGAGAGAAAAAGACTCAATGAGTATCCAGTGTGTGGAATATACTGCATGTAATGGAGGCAGGTTCAATAGAAGCATTCAAGATGGCACTGGATGGTTATTTGGTTAGAAATGCGGTGATATTCAGAAAAGGCAGGAGATAGGTAGTAGACAAGGTGCAGGCACCAAGGGCTAAACGGTCTCCTTCTGCATTGTAACAGCTGTGATTCTTAAGCATTCGTACTATAATTTTCTCTGAAATTTCCATTAACTTAAGATAAACTAGACCTGCCCTTCACAAATCGGTGCAAACTGTCCTGACGTAGTCCTGCCTTTCCCTTGCATTCACTCATTTTATTTCACATCACGAATTGACAAATGGCACATACTGAACATTCGCATACATGACATGAAACATTTTATAAGTATTGCCCCAAACAGTTTGAAAAGCTGTGTACTTATATTTGCAAATACAACGTTATATAAGACTACATATTTGTTAAATGGTTACTTCAGCGTTGTTACCCAGATTTCAGATTCTTCCATCTGAAATAAAATCCTGCCACCCAAACGTGCAAAAATCATCAGATTAATTCAGTTGATTTTGGATCAAATTTAATTGATTTTGTTTAGGGAGCCTGCACATTCATTCAAACATTCGGTGTCTTTGCCCACCCTTTTGATTCTAATAAATGAAAACAAGTTTAATTTTGACAGAATGGCGGAGAAACAAAATGGATGGCCTCAAATAGATAGCTTGAAAAATCGGTTAAGAATCCTAATGCATATTGAGCCATGTAAGTTGATTGAAATTCATGCAGTTTGCCAGTTTCTTGCTGCCTGCTCATTTATTGGCTACAACGAGCACCAAGTGTGCTGTTCATTGACAGCAAATTTGCCACACATGCTAATACCCACTGAAGCTGGGCTGCCCAGGCTTAGAATTTCTCGAGGTTGTCCTGCAATAGCATCTGTTGTCTTCTCCACTAAGTTTCAACAGATTTCCATCAACCATGTTTCAACAGGTGACATTAAAACAGACAAAAACATTTCAATACTGAGCTCAAAGTGGCTACTCAAGTATTATTTGTTTCCATCTGTCTGCAATAGCACACGGTTAGTTAATAGATTTCATTTGGAATCTTTATTTTGTGCCTGTTTTGTTATTGCACTGTGCCCAGTTGACAATGTGATGATCAGTGGCAGACTGAAGCTAAGGTTGTTTTTCTCATTGCAAAAATGTACTTTATTCATAAAAAAATCTTTATGTACATGCACAGTCACTGATGCAGTTCCATACAGTCTTTGTACCTGAAGAATGAGCGAACATTAGAATTTGATATTCCCTGCATTTACAAAACAAAACCTATGGCATTTCTTACTTATACAGGATTATATTTACAGATACTTGAGGCACCGAGAAGGTCTGATAACTGGACAGACCCCCATTGTACTTTGGCAGAAAGACCTTAAATGATGGTCTTTCCCCACTGTCTCTTGGCAGCAGCTGCCCCAAACTTCATGACATCCCTCAGCACGTAGTCCTGGACCTTGGAATGTGACAATGTACAACACTGGAGGTTGAGAGTTGACCTTATAGAGGTTTACAAAGTCATGAGGCGTATCGATACAGCGAATAGCAGGTGTCTTTTCCCTAAGATGAGGGATCTTAAGCCTAGGAAGCATATCTTTCAGGTGAGAGAAGGAAGATTATAAAAGACATGAGGGGCAATTTTTTTACAAATGGTTCATGTGTGGAATGAACTTCCTGAAGAAGTGGTGGATGCAGATACAGTTACAATGTTGAAAAGTGATTCAGGTAAGGATATGAATAAGAAAAGTTTTGAGGATATGGGCCAAGCACAGGCAGGTGGGACTAGTTTAGTTTGGGATTATAGTCAGCACAGACTGTTGGACCAAAGGATCTGATTCCATGCTGCATGACTCTATGATTTTACACGCAATCAAGGTCAACCTTGCACTGGAAGACCAACAGGTTTCAGGCAGATGAAAGAGCATCTTTCACCGAGTTGATGGTCTTCCAGCCGCAGTCAATATTCATCTCGGTGTTTAAAATTTTTGAAAAGATTTGTATCTTGGGTTGAGAACAAGGTTGTGGACATGATCGCCGAGCTGATGGGTTTGGATGCAAATGTTTCATCACCCTGCTAGGTAACAATATCAGTGCGCCTCTGGTGAAGTGTCGGCGTTCTGTCCCACTTGTTATTTATATGCCTCGGTTTGCTGGGGCGGTTGGTATTAATTCCAGTTCTGTTTCTCAGTGGTTTGTACACAGGGTCTAATTCAATGTGTTTGTTGATGCAGTTCCAGTTGGAATTCCAGGCCTCCAGGAATTCCCTGGTGTGCCTCTATTTGGTTTGTGCAATTATGGACGTGTTGTCCCAGTCAAATTTGTGTCCCGCATTGCCTGTGTGCAGTGAGACAAATGAGAATTGGTTGTGTCTCTTGGTGGCTAGTTGGTGTTCTTATATCCGTATTGTGAGTTTTCTTCCTGTTTGGCCTTTGTAGTGCTTCTCACAGTCCTTGCATGTATATTGAAATGTATATATGCATGTACATGTGCATTTTGTATATAACACCGGTTTTGCTGGTTTTGGGTATGGGATCCTTTACATTTGTCAGTAGCTATCGCAGGATGGTTCCAGAACTGGAAGTGATGCCAACCACCCCAGCAAACTGAGGCATATAAATAACAAGTGGGATAGAATACCGATGCTTTGCCGGAGGCACACTGATGATGTTACCTAGCAGGGTGACGAAATGTTTACATCCAAACGCACTGGCTTGGCAAGCATGTCTACTACCTCATTTGTCCGGTGTGCATCCCAGGAAACAGACCATAAAACGCAAAGTCCTGCATCACAGAACTGTTCAGATGAACTTCAACAAGCTAAGGTTGTTCTTGCCTGAGGAATAGTGCTTACAGTTACGGTCTGTTAGTTTGGCCTGGTCTGCATGAGCTGGTTTGCTTTCTCAGTCCTGCTCAGTTCCACCCTGCACCAAAGCAGCCACGTCTAGAAGCAAACGGTTTTGCATATGTCCTTTAGGACTTGTCACAACTCTCTGTAGAGAGTTAGCAACCTCAAACAACCATTGCAAGCACCAAGCGCATGTTGTATCATAGTGACACGATAAGAAGAAATCAGTAACCAACGAAGCTGCAAGCAGTCGATCCTTATAGATAGCACTGGTGGGAGGGTTCTCCTTGCTGCTGAGAGTTTTAGTGTAAGTGTTGGTTTCAAACCCACGTTGCAGGCTGACTGGTATCATGAATTGCCTGTGATGCCACAGATGATGGATATTATTTGTGGGGCTAGCTAATCCATTGACTAATATCCATTGACAGGGAAAGTGATGGCCTAGGAGTATTATTGCTGGACTGTTAACCCAGAGACCCAGATAATGTTCTGCAGACCTGTGTTTGAATTCTGCCACGGCAGATGGTGAAATTTGAATTCAATAAATAGCTGGAATTAAGAATGTAATGATGATCATGAATCCATTGTCGATTGTCAGGAAAAGCCCATCTGGTTCATTAATGTCCTTTAGGGAAGGAAACTGTCATCCTTACCTGGTCTGGCCGACATGTGACTCCAGACTCACAGCAATGTGGCTGACTCTCAACCATCCTCTGGGCAATTAGGGATGGGCAATACATGCTGCCTGGCCAGTGATCCCCTCATCCCGTGAATGAATAAAGGATATAGACCATAGTGCAATTCATGCCAGAAGTGAACACCTGTGTATTACCCACCACTCTGAATCCAAATTGCTTCTGAAGAAGGGGAACGTTTGAGCACATGCTTGCGTCTGTAGTTTTTTCATCATCACCTTTATTTTGTTGAAGTTTAAAAAATGTAGAGTGTTAGGCATCTCACATCATCTGTCCTTTGACCATTGCATGTGAGAGAGAGACAGAGAGAGCGAGCGAGAGAGAGAAAGATTTAGTGCGGGGAGTGCCTAAGGCACAAAGGCAGTGGTGGTTCCTGCAAGCATACTGATCTTTCCACTGCAGAAGGGGATATAGCTGGCCAGGAATTGGATAAATGGGGGAAAAAATGGGTATCATCCAAGTGTAAATAGCAATACGGTTATTGAAGAAAACTGTTTGAAACGTCGTAAGAAATGGGAGATAGATGCAACATTATTGCAGACCTCTAAGTTCAGAAAGAGGAGGAGGGAAGAAAATGAAGAAAATATGATTGGGCAATGGAGAACTTTGAAATATGTGAAGTAAGGAATTTGAACACTTTAAGATTCTGAGGAAAAATGAGTTGGAAAATGCATTGGGTTTTTCTTTTGCTAATGTAAACCTTTGTGGAATTCCATTCATGAAGACAACACAAAATCATTGGAAACTCACGCATTTTGTCACAAGTTTTGAACATACTGCCAAGCAAAATCCAGTCCTCGTTCACTGCCCATATTAAATATGTATGAACATGCCTCCTTTGAAATGATACTCTTGAATTGAAACTGAAAGGGAATGAAAGAAAAGTATTTAGATTAGATCTTAAATGTCTTTAAAATAAGAATGAGGAGAATGGAAAGGCTAAGAATAAGCAGGAGGAAAATACTGTAATTTCAATTCACAATAACTTCCAGTAAATTAGACTGCAGAGACAGATGTATACACCTCCAGATACAGCACCATTTCAATTGTTATTCAGATGAACACTGAGAATTGAGGAACGGCGAGTACATTTGATAATAAGCATTCATTATGTAACTAAAATTAAAAAGATACGATGTGACCTTGGAGTCACATTGTTGGACGATCAGGTTCTAAGAACATAGTTTACAACTTTAATCTGTTTCAATATCTGATGCACCCAGCACTCGTTGGTCAATTTGCTCAATTGTTGAAGATATTGCTCTCACAGGCCCTCACACAATCATTTTTGCTACTTTTATGAATATTCATATCACTCAGGAAACAATTCCTGATATCACTCTTCATACCATTTTTGTGTATTAATTAGCAAATTTAATTGGTACTTTTAAGCTTTTGGACATTAGGGATAATTCTAAAGTCCAGCACTCCCAGAAGGGAGTCTCATTCAAAGCATCAATGCAAGCACTTGAAACATTCTAGCCCCAAATCGGAAAGTCTTGCTCCAGTCAAATGTGACAGTCTATAGGGAGCACTAAACTGTAGAATTGTCCAAATCATGTCACGTATCATCAGTCAAATTATGATTACTGCTTGCATGTGTGCAGATGAACAGAAACTCAAACTGTGTTGATGCAAATTCTCCCTTTCTGTATTGTAACTGCTGAATAATTCTCCAAAGCGCGTTAAATTTTCATGTATTTTCTGACAATGCTATAAGGAACCTTCCCACAAAGGGTGATGCTGTACTGAGTCTTGTTGGTCTGCATTCCAGGGTTTTATTAAACCCATAGGACGTAGAACAGAAGAAGGCCAGGTGGCCCATTGTTATGGACCAGACCATACCCCCTTCAAACATATCAAGGAGATTGCCTAGACCCTAGCTTTTATCTTATTTGAAGGCAAGTGTAGGGTGCTGTGTTCCAGATGTGATTCAAATGGTTATGCTACTCAGCTTTAAGCAAAACACACTTTATCCTTCTCCTATAGTTAAAACACAAACAAAAGCAAAGCAAGACTTGGTACAACGTAACTCTATCAGAAAAAAATAGAATAACATATTAATTAACTACTAAACAGCAACTGATCCAAAATAGTAACATCTCATAAACATACCCTTGGCAAAGGCAAATTCAATAAAATAGATTGTCTCACATGCGATTTTGGCAGCAGAGAAAGAAAATTCTGTTGTGGGAGGTGGGTGGGGGCAGCTTCCACAGCAGACTTCAAAACCCCAACATCTGAAAAGCAAACTAAAGCCCTGGTTCTGTGGGAGCCTGTCTCCACCTATCCATGCTACTTCTATTGTGCCAAATTTAAAACGAAACCAAGACCTCACAAGCTGTTTAATTTATTGGCTTTGAATAGACAGCTCTTCACCAATGGTCAAAATCTCTCTTCAAAAAGAATCTAGGACAAATATACATCTCTTAAAACCATAGAATTGTCACACCATCAGGTCTGCTGTACCATTCAATGATGTCATGGTTGCTTTGATAATCCTACATTCCACTTTCCGATCTTTCCCCATAACTCATGATTCCCTTACTGATTAAAAATCTGTCTGTATCAGCGTTGAATATACTCAATGACCCAGGCTCAACAGACCACTGCACTGAAGAATTCAACAGATTCACGACCCCCTGAGAAAAGAGACTGATTGATTTATTGCTGTTAGGTGTACCAAGATGCAATGAAAAGTGTTGTTTTGTGCGCTATACAAGCAGATTGTACCATACAAAGTGTATCAGGGTAGCAGAGCAGAGCGAAGCACACAGTGTTACAGCTGCAGAGAAGGTACAAGGAGAGAGATCAGAATTAACATTTGAGAGGTCAGTTCAAAAGTCTGATAACAGTGGGAAGAAGCTGTTCTTGAATTTACTTGTACCTGTTCAAACTGTTATATTATCTGCCTGATGGAAGACAGTGAGAGAGAGTATAACCGTGGTGGGAGGGGTTGCTGTTTGTTGCTTTATTGAGGCAGCAGGATATATAAATGAGTAAGTGAAAGGTTGGTCTGTGCGATGGATTGGGCTGTGTTCTCAGCTCTCTGCAGTTTCTTGTGGTATTGGGGAGAGCAGTTGCCATTCAAAGCCTTGATGCATCTGGATAGGATGTTTTCTATGGTGCAGCTATAAAAATTGGTGAGAGTCCTTGTGGGCATGCTAAATTTCCTTAGCTTCCTGAGGAAGTGGAGATGTTGTACTATCTCAACTGTCACTTCGAAGCAGTTGGACTAGGACAGATTGTTGACCGTCACTCCCAGGAACGTGACACTCTCGGCCATCTCCAACTCAGCACCATTGATGAGGGTAGACACCATTGATGTAGACAGGGGCGTGCCCTCCACTCTGCTTCTTGAAGTCAATGACCAGCTCATTCGTTTTGCTGACATTGATGGAGAGATTGTTGTCTTTACTCTATGTCTTCTTTGTATTCTGTCTTGACATTGTTTGAGAGCTGGCCTACAACAGTGGTGTCATCAGCAAACTTGTAAATGGAGTTGGGGTGGAATTTGGTCACACTGTTGTGAGTGTATAAGGGGTACAGTAGGCAGCTGGGTACTCAGCCTTATGGGGCACTTTGGTAGGAAGAATAGAGGAATTGAATATTAGTTAAATGAAGAAACATGGCAGAAAGTTACAGAAATGATTTTAAAACTCTTGACCTTGAGTCACAAAAAGCTGGCAAGTATCAGGGAATGCAAAGGAATGGAGCATAAAAATAGGGAGGCTTTGCTAAAACTATGCAAAACACTAATTAGACCACAGCTGGAACACTGTGAACAGCTTTGGGCCCCTTATCTAAGGCCAGATATACTGACATTGGAGCCAGACCAAAGAAGGCTCAATAGTTTGATACCAGATATAGAGGAACCATCTTATGATGAGATATTGAGTAGATCGAGACAGTACTCATTAGAATAAAGAAGAACTGAGTTCAAACCATCTCTCTTCAGACTAATTCAATCAGATCCATTTCCCCACTCTAGCCTGGTGGTCCTAGGAATATATTTTCTTCAAGTTCCTATCCCTTTTTCTTTTGACATTATGCACTATGTCCATTTCCAAAACCCCTGTAGGGTGACTTCCAAATCATTATTATTCATTCACTATAAAGTTCTTCTTCATATCTCCTCACATCTCTTGCCCAAAACGGTAATATCTGTGCACCTTCCTTCTTGTCCAATATTATAATAGGAGCAGCTTTTCTAAATTTGGCTCGGAGAAGGGAAATAAATAAATGCCAAATAAATAAAGCATTCATACGCATTGCAAAATGATGAATTGTAAGCATAGAGTTGCCTTGTTAAAGCTGATGTCTTAAGCCCACTTTGCCAATCAATATCTGTTCAGCTCTTTTATGAGTGTTTTGACTTGGTATGTCAAGTAATTACCAAGTAACCAATTCAGTTCAAAATCTTCTTCACAGCATCAGGTGCAAAGATGCAAGCATTGAAGCAATTGGTATGACAGATGTTTTGTTTTTAGCTTTGAAAACTGCCTCATCGGATATCAGTGTTCATACTTTGTAATGAATTAATTCTTTTACAATGAAAGCAGAATCCAGTGGAGGTCTGAAACAAAAGGGGAAAATGTTACAAAAATACAGTAGGTCTGGCAGCATCTGTAGAAAGGGAAACAGAGCTACTTGAAGAACTCACTGGACTCAAAACTTTGCTTCTCTCTCCACAGATCCAGCAAGAACAGTTGTGTTCCTCCGGTATTTTGTGTTTCTGATTGTTTTTAAAACATTAATTAACAATTAGAGTTGGAGAGGATATTGCAAAGGTGCTTCTTTTTTGAAAGAGGAATTTTTTAGTAGCTTTTAGAAGATTTGTTGTTTCGTCTTAAACAAATAAAGACAGTTACTTCATGTTATCCATTGCAACTGTGTGACCATTTTAGAAATAGGATCATGGCAATTCACCTTATTAACAAATGGGGTGAAGCAGTTAAAATATTAGGTGAAAAGATTAGGATGTTTAAGTTGAACAAAATAATTTGGCAAAAATACTGTTTATGTAATTGCTTTGAAATGTACAATCAAATTGTCTATCACAAAACAAGCACAATATTATCTTTTCTATAATTCTCACTGTCTATAAATGAAACTTTTTTTTGCAGTTGTATTCTTTGGAATGTATCCAATTTGAACTCAATTGAAACCATACATCACATTATAGGACTCGTTCAGCAAACTGAGGAGAAAGATGAATTTCATTATACCGAAACACAAACTATGACAGATGCTAGAAATTAACATGGGGAAAGGAAATGCTGAAGATACTCTTAAGGTCAGGTAACATTAGCGGAGAGAAGAACAGAATTATTCCAGTGTCATTATTCTTCACAGTCCTGGGCAGATTAGTTGCCACACCAAGCCATGATGCATCTGGATAGAATGCTTTTGAAGGTGCATCGATGAAAATTTAAGAGTCTTTACGGACATGCTGAATTTCCTTAGCAAGGAGCAAGAGTTGGCCACACAGCTTTGGCATTCAATAAGATCATGGCTGATCTAACATTAACCTCAACCCTACATTTCCACATATCCCCAATAATCTTTCATCCTCTTGGTAATGAAGAATCTTATCTACCTCAGCTTTAAAAACATTTACAGATTAAGCCTCCATTGCCTTTTGAGGAAGAGACTCCCAAAGACACTCAATTCTCAGAGAGAGAACATGTTTCCTCATCTCAGTCTTAAATAGGTGACCCCCTTAACTTTAAACAACGACTCCTAATTTTAAAGTGTCCCAAAACAGGACACATTCGTTTAACGTCCACCCAGTCAAGTCCCCTCAGCATCTTGCATGTGTCAGGTAAGTCACCTCGGACTCATCTAAACTCCAAAGGATACAGGCCTAGTCTATCTAGCCTTTCATCATAAGGCAATCCACATATTCCAGGTATTTTTAAGTAAACTTTCTCTGAACAGCTTCCAATGCATTAACATCCCTCTGTAAGTACAGTAGACAGTACTCCAAACACAGTTTCATCAATGCCCTGTGTAGCTAAAGCATAATCTCCCTGCTTTTGCATTCAATTTCCCTCACAACAAAACATAGTATTCTATTAGCTTACCTGTTTACTTGCTGCACCTGCGTACTAAGCTTTATGCATTGGGGCACCCAGACCTGTCTGTACCTCAGAGCTCTGAAGCCTCTCACCATTTTGAAAATATGCTTTCTTATTCTTTCTGCAAAAATGGATAATTACACACTTTCCCACATTGTACTCCATTTACCAGATCTTTGCCCACTTGATGAATCTATCTATTTCCTTTTGTAATCTCCTTCTGTTCTCTTCTCATCTCACTTTCCTCCTCTACCTTTGTGTGATCAGCAAATCTACCTACTGTACTTTTGGTTGCTTAATCCAAATTGATTATATAAATTGTAAAGAGTCGAGGCCCCAGCACTGACCCCGAGGAGTAGCTGTCCTTTGTTCTGATTGTTCTGGTCAAAATGGAACGTGTGCATACTTTTGGTGCACTTTTGATTGTGAGAGCTCTGGACTACAGTTAACTCATAAAGGCAGTTAACCATTCATAAAGGGCTTTCAGGAGTGACAAAGTGGTTCAGTGGTTAGCACTGCTGCTTCACAGCGCCGAGGACCTGAGTTTGATTCTACTTTCGGGTGACTGTCTGTATGGAGTTTGCACATTCTCCCTGTGTCTGCATGAGTTCCCTTCGGGTGCTCCGGTTTTCACCCACAGTCCAAAGACATGCAGGTTAGGTGGATTGGCCATGCTAAATTCCCCATAGTGTTCAGGGGTGTGGAGACTAGGTGGATTCGCCATGGAAAACATCGGGTTACAAGGATAGAGTATGAGGTTTAGTCTAGGTTGGATGCTCTTTGGAGGGTTGGTGTGAACTTGATGGGCCAAATGGCCTGCTTCCACATGTAGGGATTCTACGATTCTATGTGACATATGCTTAGTGGCAAAAATACACTGGAATAACTAGGTGGTCTTGATGACTCCCAAATCTGGTTTCATCAAAGCCAATTGAAAAGTCTTTTGTGCGTAGATGGCTGCCCAGCTTTTACACTTTCCAGAACAATGATAAATTCCTTTTAAATATTGAAAGAATTTCTATTGAATTTTTTGTTTATTGTTCCACAGCAGCATGTGTTTTATTAACCATCAAAAAGGTCCAACTTGCAGAGCTGTGAATCTTGTTGTGTTCATTGTTAAACTCATCCAAGCTGACTGCTCTCCTCATTGCTTTGTGAGAAGTTGCTGGGATAAAAGGCTGACTTAGACTGCCTTGATCTGGTTCACTTTTAAGGAGTATGATTGATGTGATATATTCCTCTGCCTCAACATCAGTCTTCCAATTATCCTAACAATTTGGAAGACAAAGAATTAAATGACAAAAAAAACCTGACAATTTAAAAAAGAGCTTTCTATTTACCACAAGAAAGGTATACCTTAATTTTGGCTGACAGCCATGTGCTGTCTAATGAGGGATTGTCTTACCAATCATTAATCATGGAAGCTATACTCCTCAGGGATTCAGATTGTTAAGTTAAAAATGGAATTGTTGATTAGTGAACCGTTAAAGCTCTCTCCATGTAAAATAGAATGAGAAGTAGGTTTGGCCAAGGTCCCTTAGAAAGCAAAAAGGAAGCATTAAAAAAGTTCTACAGATTTTAATTTATGTTTCTCTGTCTGCATGACAGCTCGATTTCCGTACGGCCACTATTAACAGTGGCATGATAGACACGTGAAGCATAGGTCTGCAACCCTAGACACAGTATGGTACTCAGGGATGGGTATTAAACATGCTCACAGGGTAGCACAGTTTGCTGCAAAGAATCTTATTATTCAGTTCAAAATGGAATGTGTGTGTATTTTTCGTGCGCTTTTCATTTTTGGGAGCTCTGGACTGCAATTAACTCATAAAGGCAGTCAACCATTTAGGTAAAGGTTTTCAGATAGTTTATTAAATTTGCAACAAGCAGCAACTTTGATCCAAAACATTAGTTAATTAGATTTTTCAAAGTATATGACCCATTACAGATGAAATTATTGGAGGCAGCATCCTTGTCTTCAGCTGTTTAAGTCTTCTTCATCATATCCTGGTCTATGTTTTATCTGAAGTAGGCAAGCACTGCCTCTTGGTGAGGTCTGCAGCCCGACTATAATTGGCGCCATGACTTGGAACATTTCTTGATGCCTCCTATTTATACGGGGTCTATTAATTAGTCCTATGTCAATCGACCATCTGAATCCGTCTACCTAAGGGACTCAAGACAGGTACTCACCACATCTGAATAAGCATTGTCCTCTTGCTCACCCCCAGCTCAAGGTTGGCTTATGTTTTGTAATAGCGTACCCTTCTGCTTTTCTTAATCAGCTTGGGGCACGAGAATCAGTTGCCCTTGTTACCTCTGTCTAGAACCGGCCTTGTCCTAGTTTGTTTGAGGTTATTTATATTTGACACAAAGTAAAAGATTCAAAGTTGTCTCAGCTAAATTTATTTAAAAGTTTCAATCTTTGGAATAAGAAATGAGAGTCCTGAATGATAACAATGTGAAGATAAATTTGAACAATTCTTTTCTTCATCTTGAGTGATCTTGTGGAAGGAAACCATTCTCGTGATTACGCAGCATAGACTTTGCCCTGCATAAATTTATCCAATTGCAAGTCTATAACTTACAGATTTTATGCTGAATTTGACAATTTGTTTTTTTTTAAAAAAAGAACATTGCTGTCATTGAAAGTGTTTTGGCAAATCATTTTCAATACTTGCATAGGGAATGTCGTGTCTGTGATGTGACAAAGTTGTGCATTTCTGTGAATCCAATTAAAATTCATTTTAGAGAAGTCCCTTGTGTATCTGAAAAAGAAGCTTATCCCAGGCAGATGCTCTTAAGATCGATACGTGGGTTCAGTTAGTGAGAGGAAAACTCAACCAGGATTTCACTCCACATGTCAATGTATCAGTACAGGTCTGATCAACACACTACCAGAAGGATGTGGATACTTTGGAGAGGGTACAGAAAGGGTTCACCAGGATGATGCCTGGTATGGGTGATTTTAACTATGAAGAAAGGTCGGACAGACTGGGCTTGTTTGCACTGGAACGCAAAGGTTGAGGGGGGTGACCTGATAGACTTTTATAAGATTATGAATGGCATGGATAGAGTGAAAAGTATGAGGGCTTTTCCCAAGGTGGAGGAGTCAATTACCGCGGGCACTGGTTCAAGGTGCAGGAGTGGGGTGGGAGTGGGGAAGATTGAAACAAATGTGCAAGGGAAGTTTTTCACACAAAGGGTGGTAAGTGCCTGGAACACATTGCCAGAGGAGGTGGTGGAAGGTGACATAATCACAGTATTCAAGAAGCATTTGAATGAATACACGAACAGGGAGGGAATAGAAGAATATGGATCCTGTAAGTGAATACAGTTTCAGTACGGAAGGGCAAAATGTGTCGCCACAGGCTTGGAGAGCTAAAGGGCCTGTTCCTGGGCTATATTGTTCTTTGAAAATGTCCTTGAGGAGACACTGTGTGATGATGATATTAGCATCATCTGGAATTTTTACGTATGAAAGTCTGAAGAACTGTGGCAAGTTAACTTGGTGCTTCCAGGTGGGTGCAGGGTCAAGGATGGAGGAGAAGTATAAAATAAATAATGTTGCAGGTAGCTTTCTTTCCAACAATTGGATCTTGATTCTTTAATGTTTGAAAATGTCACTGCCATTGCAACACCGGGCATCATATGGGAGTGGGGAGTCATCTACAAATTGTCTGCCAAATCTTCCAACATTTGCATTGATGGAATGAGCCATGTGCACTAATGGAAGCTAGAATTTTGGAAAAGATTTGACAAAAAACAGTTAATAATGTTGAGATTAAAATGGATAATTAACTCAAGAGCATTAGCATTTAATGTTTGAGCTGTCAGAAACATTTCAAAACGTGTTCAAAATGTTAAATGAATATTCTGTTGAAGCAAAGATTTGTAGCACTGTTGGTGCATGACTGACCTTTAGTTTGTGCAAAGGATCATTAAATCTTTCAAATGTATGTAGTAAACACAATGCCTGGTCTTTTCATGTTTGATTCTCTTGCCAAAGACTGATATTAATGAATAGTAAGTAATCCTACGAATAAATACCTTGGATAACTAGATAGTTATAGATGCGATACATATTTTTACACTTCATTGTTCATGATTATTATTACAACTGGCATTTCGTGGCGCAGGCAATATTAGTGAAAAGTAGCGTCTGTTCAATCATTGTTGAATTCAGCTCCCTGATCCAACAGTGACAAATTTATGCTACCATTTGCTGCAAACATGATTCAGTTTGGCGCTGTAGGCAAAGCAAAGAGGTGGGAGTGGCATGGCCAATATGTAATACATTTCTGAGGATTGAGCCCAACACAGATCGGAAAAGCAGGTTATTTGATGAAGGCAATGACTGTGGAACTTAGCTCCATTGCTCCACTTGTGCAAATTCCTATAAGTAGAGTTCGTATGTTTGGTCTCCTATGCAGATAAATGCATGTTCAGTGACAGTGAGTATGGGAGGATATTCATGATATGCAAGGTCAAAAATTGGAGTTTTAACATTACAAGAGACCATCCACACTAGCACTAGTCATAAATGATGACTGGCAGGTATCTCAGTGAGATGCTTTAACCTTCCTTTGCTACAGAACCAGTGGAAGAACTGTGCTGAGTGTTGCTGGAAGGGTTTATAAAGGTTTTGAAGTTCACAAGCAAGTGGTGGTGGGCTTTGACAAGGAGTGGGAAAGCCTGCCAGGAGAAAATCTACTTTGAATAATGATGCTTTCCTCCTTGGCTGCAACACTGCAAGGAGATGATGAACAGGCACCAGAGAGGGGAAATTGTGCACATGTGGAGGAGGGTCTGTGGAGACCTCTCCACCGACCTCCACTAAATCTGGGAGCAATGTGGTGGTTAGATCCCATCGAGGAGCAGGTTACTGAACTGTGCCACCGTCTTCCACTCCAACTGCAACTTCACAGCACACCCTACTCTGTATGTCATCAGGGAATCCTCTTGTCCAGAATCCTGCAATATAAGAGACCAGGAACTAAGTTCCTGGTGACAAAGAGGCAATGGCAAGGACACTGGCCAAGTGACACTGCCAGGTATGCTGGCATTGTGATTTTGAGAGGCAAGAGCGGGTTTGTGCACTCAGGAGTTATTGCCAGTCCCCTGAAGAAGCACCTCAGCAAACTTTGTGACCTGCAGCTGCTCATTGCTGCACTGTGGAGAGATCCTGTAAGTTCCTTTGAAAACTGGTATCTGCTGCCGTAATGGCACCTGCAGGCTCTCAGATGGACTTGCAAGGCTGCCAGCATGGATTTCATGATATCAGTCTAACTTGCAATGCAGCATAGGGAAAGTCTGTGCTGCAATAGAAGCTAAAATGTTGATCACCTAATTGTACTATATCCACAAGTGCTGTCATGGAGATACCCATTGCTTAGATGGTGGAAGTTATATGTTCCAAGTTCAGTCAAAAGCTTTGTACCAAATCAGTTTTTCTTCTTTCACCTTGATAGTAGCAACATGATCTGAGGCAGGCGTGGTGTTACATCAGCATTCCTGTGTAAATGCACATCGACGATGTCGATATGAGAACCCTATTCTCGTCTGAGTCCTCTCCATCATAAAGTATCTGCAATCTCACATTTCCTTAAGTTGGCAGATGCTCTGTCCCTTTCTCCCTGGTCTCGTTGTAGCCGGTGATTCACCATGTACTGATCCCAAGTCAGTGCTATCCTTTACCTGTAATGTAGTGCTCATATCTGAACTGGAGGTTGACTTTCTCAAATCAAGGGTAGGATGCTTCTTCATCAGAGATCTGCTGTTTGTCTTGCCTTTCAGTTTGAGGCTTCACTGAACTGGTCGGATGGCAAATCTTTTGCAATTAACAGTTAAAATGCAAAATGGAAGGACTGTTTAAGGGAACATGGGGAGAGGACTGGGGAGTAGGTGAAGAGGGAGGTGTGGTGAAAAGTAAAAGGTTTATGGTCACACCATTTATGGTTTGCACTTCATGCCAGAGAGGGATTCAATTGGAATGTGAGAACGTGTCTCAGGCAAGAACATAGTGTATTCAGTGTTCGTTAGGATGACAGCCAGCACAGTGCCAGCCCTATTCAACCTCTTCTTCAAAGTTTCAGGATATATTAACATGCTAGTTCCCTTCTGGTTCTCTGGTGGTCCCTACATTTATGTGAAATTTTGTCCTGCAATGGAATGTCCATGAGTATGTTGCAATGTGTTTGTATGATATACTTGCCAGAGCTGAATAACTCAGTGTGCATGAAAACTGCCAGTGGTGACTCTAAGACTGGAAAATTGGCAAGTGAGGGCAGGTGGACCATCTGAACGTAGGAGATGGTGTTAGACTGTGGTGCATTAAACGGCATGAGAAGTAATAAGTAAGAAATGTCATTCTTTCACTGATCCTGACATTACAATTAAGACCTTTAAACTTTTTGCAGTACTACAAAATGGTACTTGCAGATTGATTCTGGGAATTCCTTTCCTTACCATCTGCCAGAGGGTATGTCCTGGCTCTCCCTCCCTTTCTCTAGAGTCCAGTTTTGAGTGCCTTTTTCTGCATTTGTCGTCTTCTCCGTTCCTTCTTAGACGTTTTCAGTCTGTCTACCAAAGAGGGACAGGCTGCGTACGAGCTGACTGATGTGAAACCTATGCACGTTTCTGGCCTCCTGCAGAGTGTGCAGGTAGTCAGCAGCATTTTCTGTACTGGACTGCACACTGTTATCATGCTGATAAGAGGATGGCTAGTTTGTATGTTGTTGCTTCAGTTCAATCAAATGCAGGACAATTGCAAATTGTGAACCCTGCTCCAGGGCTAATCTAATTTTTTTCCCAATAACTCTAATATGACAACTTGAGGGTGAGGGTGAGGGTGTGAGCAGTAATTGGTCAGTACATTAACTGATTAGAGTGTTTCCCCACAGAAAGTAAGATGGTTGTGGTTACTTGCAGTCAATCATCAAAGCCCTAGAAGATCACTGCAGGATTTTCTCAGGATAGTGTTTTAGGCAGAACCATCTTTAACTACTTCATCAATGACTTTCCTTGTGCCATTAAGGTTGGAAGTAGGGGTGTTTTTTGGTGATTGTGCAATGTTCAACACCGTTTGCAACTTAAGTACTGAAGCAGTCCAAAGACAGCAAGGCCTGGGCAATATTCAGGTGTGGGCAGATAAGTGGCAAGTATGATTAGTACCAGGTAGTGATTTCCAACAAGCGAGGATCCAACCATTATCTTGTGGCAAAAACAAAGTTGCTGGAAAAGCTCAGCAGGTCCGGCAGAGTTTTGAGGAAGGGTCACCAGACCCGAAACGTTAACTCTGTTTTCTCCTCCACAGATGCTGCCAGACCTGCTGAGCTTTTCCAGCGACTTTGTTTTTGTTCCTGATTCACAGCATCCGCAGTTCTTTTGGTTTTCATTATCTCGTGACATTCAGTGGCATTGTTATTGCTGAGTCTCCCATGGTCGAGATCCTGAGGGTTACCATTGACCAGCAACTGAACTCGACTAGCCATCGAAATACTGAATGCAATACTAAATACAAGGGCAGGTCAGAGGCAAGTAATTCGCTTCCTGTCTCCCCAAAGTCTGTCCACATGCACAAAGCATAAGATTGAGTGGAATATTCTCCACTTGCCTGGATGAGTGCAGCTCCAAAAGACTCAAGCTTGACTCCATCCAGGACAAAGCAAGTCGCTTGAATTCAAGCAGTTTAACACCAGTCTCGGAAAAGACAATTCATGCCTGGCTATCAAAAGACCTGTTTTGTGACTTAATTGAGGTTTAACACATCAGTGGAGTTCCTAAATGAAGTCAGTATTGATATTACCCTCAGATACCCTTTACCCTTTCCCCATCTGGTTCACTAATGCCCTTCAGGGAAGGAAACTGCCATCCTTACCTGGTCTGGCCTACACGTGACTCCAGACCCACAGGCATGTGGTTGACTTTAGACTGCAGTCTGGGCAATTAGGGCTGGGCAATAAATGCTGGCCTGACCAGTGATGCCCACATCCCATGAATGAACACAAAAAGTAAACCTGCTGGACATATTCCTAAAATAACTGCAGCATAGCATAAACAAAAATATAAGACACTTACAGAGTCATAGACTCCTGAAGCCTGACAGAGTTTCCTGAGATTTCCACATCATGCACCATTCATTAGGGATTTGCCATTATTAAGGTGCAAGCTTTGAGCAAATTCAAGTCCATGAGTGCTAATTATAACTGGATGGGTAAATATTAGGGCTAAATACCGTAGCATATCCACGCAAACGATACCTATTACTAGTTTAAATGTTATGAGTAATTAAATGGATAACTGTTAATCAGACAGAAACTATTTCGTTAGTTAAATTTGAGTTAGCTGATCGATTCGTTCCTTATTAGACACATTCTGCAGTAAAATGAGTAAATGCTATAGTTGTGGATAAATGCCATGAATAATTATACAGATGATTATGTGAGGAAATAATGTTGTAGAATGCTATTGATAAACATTGGACAATTGGATCGATGATTACAGCTTTTTATGTCAGTTGGTTTGAGCCTTGCTTCAATGGTAGTACTTGAACCTTTAAGTCAGTTGATTGTTGTTTCGAACCCAACTCCAGATGTTGACTGTGCTTTGGACACTTTGACCAATTTATGTATTAAAACAATTTTATCCAAGTGCTCTTGCTGGTGGGACAAAGAGACACAAAATTCGGTTTGTGTTCAGCTCGATTTTATTAACAAAGTATCCTTTATTAAAAATGTCATGTAAGCATTTCACAAATTTCCACAGCATTTACCCTCTATCCAGCTCTGTCAGTGGATATGATTCACAATGATTCACATGTTTCAGCTGGGCTGTTGGAATCTCCTTCCTCTTTGACATCTCTTCCACAATGTTGGGTCCTGCACGTCAGGGTGGATCTCCTCCTGGGTCTTCTTGGGTGGCTGCATGGTCTTCCTCCATGAGGCTTGCAGTGAGTCTTTGCTGAGGGAGTGGCGTCAGTGTGTTCCCTTATCTCTCTCATGCCAGATCTTCCAGAACATTCTGTGGCCATTGGCCAGTGAGGTCATGGGTGGGTTCAAAGCATTCAATGGGGTCGCACCAACACCCTTCACTATTGCCATGCTGAGGAGGTGTAAAATTCACATACTCAGGCACTGGCTAGAAGTCAAGGTGCCAGAAAGTCTGATTGATACTTTTCCAATACATAACTTTCAGGTTGGTTGTAACTGATTTCTCCTGAGCCTTTATGACCTCTTTGACCTTGGATTCCTCTGTTCTCTGTAGTCGATAGCTGCTGGCTGCTGTTTAGTTTGGCTAATTTTCTGTCAAGCCTGATTTCTCAGGCTGTGGATCAATCTAGAATGTCCAATTTTAGGGCCAGGGTCAATTGACCACAACACATCTGAGGAATGCAGGTGGATGTCTACGCTGCCTCTGGTGAAGTGTTGGTGTTCTGTCCCACTTGTTATTTATATGCCTTACTTTGTTGGGGTGTTTGCATCACTTCCGGTTCTGTTTTTCAGTGGTTTGTATATCGGGTCTAGTTCAATGTGTTTGTTATTGGAGTTCCGGTTGGAATGCCAGGCCTCCAGGAATTCCCTGGCATACCTCTGTTTGGTTTGTATGATGATGGATGTGTTGTCCCAGTTGTATTTGTGTCCTTCTCTGTCTGTGTATAGTGAGACCAGTGAGAATTGGTCATGTTTCTTGGTAGCTAGTTGGTTTTCATGTATCCTTATTGTCAGTTTTCTTCAAGTTTGGCCTATGTAATGTTTCTCACAGTCCTTGCATGGTATTTTGTATATTACATTAGTTTTTTGGTTTTGGGTATGGGATTCTTTACGTTCATCAGTAGCTGTCGCAGAGTGGTTGTTGGTTTGTGTGCTACCCTGATACCTAGGGGTCTGAGTAGTCTTGCGGTCACCTCTGAAATGTCCTTGATGTATGGTAGGGAGACTAGTGTGTCTGGCTGTGTTGTGTCTTCCTGTTGTTGTCTATCATGGAAGTAACAGCTGATTGTGTTTTTGGGTATCCATTCCTTTTAAAAACTCCGTATAAGTGCTCCTGTTCTGCTTTGCGCAATTCCGGGTTGCTGCAGTGTGTTGTGGCCCATTTGAATAATGTCCTGATGCAGCTCCGTTTATGGGTGTTTGAATGGTTACTGGTGTAATTAAATATCTGGTCCAAATATGTGGTCTTTCTATGTACGCGAGACTGGACTACCTCGTTGTTCTTACATTCTACCATAATGTCTAGGAAGGGTAGTTGGTTATTGTTCTTTTCTTCTTTTGTGAATTTTATTCTGGTGAGGATGTTGTTTATGTGTCGGTGCGTTTCTTCCAGTCTTGTGCCTTTGATAATCACGAAGTTATCACCCACATAGTGGACCCAGAGACTGGTTAATCTAGTAGGGAACGCTGTACTTTCTAACCTTTGCATTACCGCTACTGCAATCAGTCCTGATATCGGGGATCCCATTGGCGTTCCGTTGATTTATTTGAATACACGATCATTGAAGGTGAAGTGGGTTGTGAGGCACAGATCCAGCAGTTTCAGGGTGATGTCCATGTTGATGCAGTCGGTGTCGTGGGGTGCCTGCCTTCCTGATTCATCCAGCAGTGTGGCAATTGTTTCTTTGGCTGCATCAATATTTATGGATGTAAATAGTGCTGTTACATCGGAGAATAACATTATCTCATCCTCTTCTATTCTGGTGTCCTAGATGATGTTGAGGAAATCTTGAGAGGAGTGGATGGAGAGGGCCGTGTTGTCAACTAAGTATTTCAGTTTCCTTTGTAGTTCTTTGGCTAGTCTCTATGTTGATGTACCTGGTAGAGGGACAATGGGTCTGAGGGGGAGCCCTGCCTTATGTACCTCAGAGAGTCTGTAGAAGTGGGGTGTGTTGGATCTGTCTAGCCTCATGTTTTGGTGGTCTGCCTTGCTGATATCTCCTGAGTTGTGTAAATTCTTCAGGGTTGTTGTAATCCGGTTCTCTAACTGTGGTATTGGGTCTATTACCATCTGTCAGTAGGTGTTGGTATCTGGAGGTAGTGCATTAGCTTTCTCAACGTATTGGGCTCTATTAAGGATTACTGTCATGCCTCCTTTGTCCACTGGTAAGAACACTATGTTTCTGTCTTTCTTGAGCCTTTCCAGGGCTTTCTTCTCTTCTGAGTTGAATGTATTCCATTTACTTCTTCGGTTCAGTGTTGGGGCTATTGTCTGTCTAATAGTCTGTTGTACTTCTTCCATGAGTCTGTCATTCTTTAGTGTCAATTCTAGCACAGCCACAAGGTCAGTGTTTTTGGCATCTCTGCAGTTATAATTCAGTCCACATACTAGGACGATCTTCTCAGTGTCTGTAAGTTGTCAGTCTGAGATGTTCTTAATACATGTTTCTGTTTTGTCTGTGTCATTGTGGGTGAATTTGGATAGTTTTTTCTTGTAGGGCTATTCTTTTCTTTATTCTGGTCTTTTGTTGTTGTATAGTGATGGCTTGTTCCAGTGCGCTTGTCCATTCTTTGTTGATTGGTTGGTTGCGAGTTCTCTGACCACTTTGGTTACTCATCCCTCAACAGCTCAAAATAAAACAAATTAGCCATCTACACATCAAACATAAAGAAATAGCGCTAAATTATTATGTAAAGACCTAAATTCATGAAAGGAGCTACAAAATCCAAATTCTTCATCCACCTCTATACTGGGGCAATTTATAGAATTATCTGCATAGTTTATAAGGAAAATGGCTTTTGATAAATGCTACGGTTAATTTTACAAATTGCTATTTGGATTGCCATCTGGATAATATCATAAATAATCATATGGATATTGTGCATTATCTTCTAATTGTTTTCATCTCTTTTCTCATGGATTGTCTGTAAGGCATTCTATTTCCCAGGCTAGAAGATGGGGAAGACCTCAGTCTTTATGGTACCATTGCCTTCCACGTATTACAAGGAGCTCATGTGATAACAGCTGCCAAAATAGATAGGCTTAGCTTTCCTCCCTTACTTAGATGTAGTCCTTTCTCTCTCCAGAGCTCCCATAACAAGATGTTCAATCTGGACATAGACTCTTACGGAATTGCAATGCCCTTTTTCATCCTTGATGCCTCTCAAGCTTTATACACTGAATGTTTGAAAGATATGAGAATATGCATTGTGAAGTCAAATGAAAGCAACAATGCACATTGAGTGTCAGGGTGTCAGTTCTAATCTGAATAATTCAGTTCACGTACATCATTTTGACTATATAACTGTCCAATGTAATATCACTCTCACTGGCTACTGCCTTAGGCTATATTCAACAATTTACAACGTTTGCATCATGTTCAATTCTGAGCTGAACTCTAACATCATGACATATATCTATCATCAGGACAGCTGACTGCAATATCCCATTTATATCTCTCTTACAGATGCCTTTGTTACTTTGAGACTCAACAACTCCATAGGTCAGTGTTTTGGCTTCTTAACCTTCAACCTCCCTAACTCCTTACAATGCTCTGTTGAATATATCATGTATAATTTGCCCATTATAGCATTTTTAGTGGTCAATCAAGTCAAGTTGCCATAGTCTTAGCAAAACATAGGGCTGCTCTCTCATTAGATTTCTGGTGGCGATTTAATCTGTGGGTCACCATACGTCAAGCAAGGTGGGAAGAGGTTGAGAAGGAGAGTCTTTCATGATAACCTCAGCTAGTGTGGGGTTTGAACCAACGCTGTCAACATCACACTGCTTTACAAACCTACCATCCAGCCAATTGAGCTAAACCAATGCCCAATCTTCACTGGCACAAGGCCACTGGTTCACCACTCCCACTGTGTCAATTGAAAAACTTCTATCCTTATTCATAGATCCTTTGTGACATTGCCTTTGCCGATCTTAAGCAATGTTCATAAGCACTATATTAATTTCTGAATACTCTTAATGTGACTGCGGCCTTCTGTGTATCCCTTCTCCTTCACCAAAACTGCACCTTCAACTGAAATGGTTCATCTCTTTGGAATTCTTTTCCTAAACATCACTGCAGCACTCTCTCAACCTTGAACAACCTCATCAGAAATGATCTCTTTGGCCAGCTTCAGGTCAACACACCTACTTTTTTTTTCCCTGACTCAGAAATGATTTTGCTGATATGCAGAACGACCTGTGATTTGGATTTAAATTAAGGAACGACATAAATGCAAATCATTGTTATTGGTGAGGTATAAAACTGAGTAAAGCAGTTTTCATTGTTATCATTCTCTCACAATTGTCAAGGTTACTGGATTAACCAAGCATAATCTGAGTATTTCACCTCACATCTCTTTTTGTGTAATGTTGCATACTCAACAGAAGTCCTTTTTCTATTTACCCTGATTCATAAAGTATATGCGCTCTGATTTTTTTTTAATTTTATGGCACTGATATGAGGTAAGACTCCAAGAGACGAATAATATGAAGAAACATGGGAAGAACCCAGTTTCATTGTCAGATAATGTTCTTGAGGGTATGTTACAAGTGACAATAGGCTACAGTGGAGTTTCTGATCACTCTCCAGCTGTAGAATGCAGACGCATGAAGACTGAATGAAGGAATCATTGACTGCAAATGCCCCCTTTTTTGACACACAAGTCTGGACTTTTTGCCACTTATTTTAAAACAGTGAAAAGTGGAAAATAGGTGTTAGTTCAGGTTCAGATATGATTTGAAATATTATTATATACTAGATTTTTGAAAACGCAATGACACGGTTCTCAAGGTGATACATTACCTAAAAGGTTCGGACATGAAAGATGGTCATATTGATGGGTTTGAGGGAATTTTACTGTTCACAGGAAGTGTTAAAGTGGTCATGGGTTCACTAATGCGGGATTCATTTCATTGTAAAAGTTGAAAGAACTGCGGATGCTGTAAATCAGGAACAAAAACAAAGTTGCTGGAGAAGCACAGCAGGTCTGGCAGCATCTGTGAAGGCAAAAAACAGAGTTAACGTTTCGGGTCTGGTGAGGAAGGGTCACCAGACCCAAAATGTTAACTCCATTCATTTCATTGTGCCATGTTGAACAGTGGTTGTACGTCAGCAGTAGGTAGAACGTATGGAAATGTTATTTGGAGTGATAAATGTTAAAGTGAGGTCAGGAAGTATGAAATTTATACTTTCAGTCTCAGGGATGACAACCATAATGGTCAATGAAAAAAGTGGCATTCAATGCCGAATAACTGGAATAAGCCTCTTTATTCATACAAATGTGATATCGAGAGTGACATCCTTGTTGCTTAGCAAACTTTCCATGAAAAAGGCACAAATGAATTTCAGCACGTAACATGGTGAAAAACAACGTCTTTGGAAAGTCAGTAGGTTTTCAATTTACACAGTCAGGACATTGTTGCATATTCCTTTTACAATACCAAGTACTTGTAGTCAGAACTTTAAAGTAGTGCTGATAGCATTTGCTAGTACGAGTTGGAGAGGGTAACAAAACAAATATTCATAATGTTCCATCAACAATTTTCTCATCCCATTTTTAATGGACTAAAAATACTACTGGTGGATGGAAGTTGATGATGAGTATACAAAGTTTGCTGGAGAGATTGTGAAAAATATGACATATGCAAAAGGCATTGCTCGACAATCTCATGGCATGTACTTAAGTCTCTGATTACCATGGCACTTTTTAATAAAGTCACAGCTATAGATTTTAATGTGTTCAGACAGGACAACAACATTTTCACCTTGAGCTTTATCAACTTCGCAAAAGGTTTCAGGGCAGAATCTTGTCACGTTTTGACTAAAGGCAATTTTGTCAATGATTTTCATGAGGCCCAGTGAGGTTTCTTGCCACATTGTCCCCAACTCGTGTCATTACTTAAGTGCCCCACTGTTACCGTGACTGACTTGATTGATGCCCACTTGACTCTACCACTCATCATACCCAGAAGGTAGCCAGTGCCATCTTTACATGACCCTTTTGCACAAGGACTACCACTGTCCATCCGGATCTGCCATTCACAGTGACTGACCTTTGACCCGGTCATGACAGAGAAGGGCAAATTGGAGTCTTACTTTGTAGACGGACGTTTGGAGTTCTTTGTGGATGGGGTGATGCAGAGGAGAGACATCCTCTGCCCTCAGGACCATGGATGAAGGCCATGACTCCAGAACCTACTAGGCAGGTCCAAAATTACCACCATGGTCAATTTGGTTTCAGCTCTATGGAAAAATGTCCAGCAGTGTTAGAAAAAGAAACGTCTGTAACCTTGTCCATTATGCCACAACAAAAACCATTATTTTCTGCCTGGTACCTCACACTCACTCTATCCCTGCACTGCACAAACATCTCACTAAAGCTCATGTTCTTTCACCCACACTATTGTATGCAAGATCTTCCCCCAGTCACTCTCACTCAAACTAATACCCAACACCACAAACCCTGCATGCTTCTGTGCTACCTATCCATTCATTGAGTACAACACATTATGTTTTCCTCATCTGCACTATTACTGACCACTGTAACACCCACTTTCACTCACTGAGTCTTTCCCTTTATCTCAATTCGGAGAAAACTGCCCGCAATAAGGTAGAAAAAGCCAAAATGGTTGGCTCCTCACTCATTGCCCCAGAGGATCCTGGCCCTGATCACCACATGTGGCTGACCCTGGACTGGTATCAGAGAATGCCCTTGACTTAGTGTACCAGGACCCTCTGCCTGAAGGGTGTCTTCATTTGAAGTGACTGAGAACTACTGATATGACTGATTTCTCAGCATAGTTCAGGCTCCAATAACATTCTGGCCTCAACCTTTCTACAATAATCCACATAAAAGTCAAAGATATAGTGATAGTAGATAAGTTCTGGTGAAAATAGATGGAGACCAGATCAGAATAACTGGCTAAACTCAGAACGGATGATGAGGTGAGGAGTTTTCCAATGATGAGTTTGGAGACGTGTGTGATAATATCAGCATCACTGTTATGAATCTCACAAACTGAAAGTTCTTTCCGTGATGGACACATTGAAAGAAGTCATATAGTGAAAGTGATCAATGCAATGCTCCTTAAGATCATAGCCAAACCAAACTGCAGACTCGCATCAGCCCCAGTGTGGGCAGTTCATGTAAAGGTTAACTTAAATTTGTAGGTGGCTATCGTATATATTACTTGGTTCATGACATGCATTTCCTTTCCATATTCTGTGACAATCCCCTGCTACAATCAAGTCCACTTCTTATGCCTTCTTGGATACCCTGCATAGAGGGAGATAGGCATTCATCAAGGTAAAAGAGACAATTTTGAGGGCCTTTTGTCTCCACATATAACAATCAGTGATTAACTTTAACCCTGGGGATTTAGTATACTACAAGTCAGAAAGAGTGGACAAGTCCAGGTGAAGTGATAGGTTGCAAGAGGCTGACAATGACTTACCAATAAGATAGTCAAACTATTTCAGAGATAATAGGTACTGCAGATGCTGGAGAATCCGAGACAACAAGGTGTGGAGCTGGATGAACACAGCAGGCCAAGCAGCATCATAGGAGCAGGAAAGCTTGACGTTTCGGGCCTAGACCGTCCATTTATCTCCATTGATCAGATGTTTTTTGAGTTTTCAGAATCTGAACCATAATAGAGTGTGCTGAGACAGCCTATACCCTTCATACTCTCATGTTTGACAGGTATAAGGCACAGAATATGGTAGATAGAGGGCCAGATGATTATTGACGAAGTAATTGTGATGTATAGGATGGGATTATTGTACTGACAAAAACTGATCGAAGGTAACATTCAAAAACAGAAGGATCCCACGAATGGAGGGATACAACCAAATATAGGCAGAGCTAGGAAAGCCACTGGCAATTTCACACGGTGGCAAAATGTCCAACATCATGGATGAGACATCAGATCTGTGAATTGGGGAAACGAGGTGATACAGTGGAAAGCAAGTGAACAGTATGGGTTTCCATAGTTGATCCAGAAGTGATCCTGGCTGAAAATAAATGAAACTGAGGGAAATGCCAACATGAGTTTCCAGCCCTAGGTGACCTGAAAGACATGACATTAGTCCTTTTCAGCAATGCTTCCCATGCCAATCTTGCAGATGCACATAAGCGTACTGGAGGATAGTTATGTTTATTATAATCGAAGTGGGTAAAAATAGATAATGTCTCTTGGCCTGAAAAGGTCAGGGGAGTTAAAAGTACTCCAGCAGAAATACTGGCTGTAATTGTTATGATAGCAATAGGACGTTACTTGCCCAACATTTTTGAAGGAAATTCTTACATTTTAAGAAAGGTTTTCCCATTCAGAACTAAACAATGAGCCATTCTCTCTGGGGAAAAATGCTCAGCTAAGAAAAGGAGAAATTAGACTTCCAAAATAAATGATCAATGTCAACACTTACCAATACTATTTAATGTAATATCCATAATGTTGTACTATCCACTCTCCATGAATGACTCGGACTGATCTCTGTTTTTTTTAAAACTTTTATCTTATTTAGTCACACTTTTTATTTATAAGTGTGTGTGTGTTGCATCATTATTTCTTCTTGTGTTTACTTGTCAGTAATCTCATGCTTTGGTTGAATCAAGAACGCCTGGTTAAATTGGCTCCTTTTAAAACCAAAGTTCCTCTTGTCAGGGAGAAATGTATTCACAATGGAAGGGATTCTTTTAAAATGAACCTTGTTGTGACCAACTGAGGGGAGCAGGTGAATAAAAATGTTTTAACAATTTAGTATATCCTAAATGGAACTATAATGATTTGAGGAACTTCATCCAGCGACCAGTTGCAGCACTTTGTTGAAGTTGTACAAAGAAACATTGCATACTGATGAGGTCAGATTATGGATGCAGATGTTGAGCTAGGCTACTGTGCCTACATGTAGAGCTCAGACTGGTACATGTTCACTTGGCAGAATGCAGTCGTTTACAAAGGAGAGCAGAGAAAGCTTGATCTCGAAGATTACTCAGATTTGGGTTTTCACAAGCAGCAGATCAGGGTAACGATGGATTGTTCAACCAGTTAGGAGCATGCTGAGGATTCCTTTATGCTCATTCAATTATGCATGACCAATAAGTTATTAGCCAGCATTTCCTTCCAGATCAGCGTTTCGGCAATAATTCCTGTGCTGTTGATGTGTTCTTCAGAAAACTACCTTGAACTCTTGTGACATCATGAGGATGATGGAGGCAAGCCTTTGACAATCTTAAAATTGGATAGATTTGCAAATTAGGGATGGGCAAGCAATACTGGCTTATCCAGCAACACCTAAAATTGTGAATGTGTTTAAAAAAATGCTATCTGGATGAGCTTTTAGTTTCATGGGAAGCACCAGGCCAAAACATTTTTAGGAATATAACTGGGCCTTCTAACCTGCCCACTCTGGATTCTGCTCAAAATAATTTCAGCCTCATGTCTGAACCCTCCGAAGATCCTACTTGTTGGGTATCTTGTGACAGAGGTGGAATAGTGTTTCCCATTCCTGTCTCCGATATGAAAATCTGGCTCCCAATGCCACTATACATGGCTCCTTGTCTATCTGCCATATTGTGCCCAAGCCCTGATTCTTTATGAAATATTACAATGAAGTTTTCCCTGTCTTTGGTTTTTTTGATGGGCAATTCCAGGCAGTGACGGGATCTGACCCTTGACCTTTGCATGCAATATCTAAATCTGCTGGGTCAATTGCTTGTGCTAGACTGTCAAGGATGAGAGTGAATTTCTGTCAATCTGTGAAGAGGAAGAAATTGTTGGCAGTGATTCAACCATATCAGCATGAACAGGGGGAATCAAAAATTGACAGAAGTGCAAAACAGTTTGAAGAATAGGGCATAACTTCTGGTGTGCATTGTGAACTACTGAGCAAAAATGTTTAAAAATTAACTGCTACTGAATTGTCAGCACATATTTTAAACTTTTATGTTGTGCTGCTGCTCCTGTTCATCTAACTGTACAAAAGAATAGCTTTAAATTGCAACATGCTATTGCTCATAGTCACAAAAATGCAATCATAAATAAATTACAGTGCTGCCAATTCAAAGTAGGCTATAAGTTAAAGCACATGCAATGTTCAAAGCATACTATTGACACATTTAATTATTTCAAGATACAAAACTACTAACTGTTCCACTGAGACAGCAGGTGAGCAATGTCTTTGCCGCGGAACTTGCAAAACAAGTATTGCCACAGGAATGCCTTAAAACCTGATGGTGCCAGGAAGTGTGCCACAATGGATTCCAGACATTCTCTTTAGCAAAACATAATGCCAGTACAATGTCAGTATTTATACTACTGTTATGCTGATTGTGCAGCAAAGCAGCACAGATTTCCTCTTGAACTCAGAAATGTTGAGCCAGTATTCCTAGGAAGGGCACTCACTGTTATGTATCTGGTAGCTGACAGCAGATTGAGATATTTGCATCATACATGAGTATGGTGCATTGTTGCAAGAGTCTGCCCATTCAACTGATCTTAGTGAACTTCCAACCCCTCCTCCCACCCCAACGTACAGACAGATATGCAAAATTTTCATCTTTTTCTCTTGAAGGCATTTACATCCTGCATGTGAAATTTTTGTGGCAAAAACAATACATTAAGAATCAGTAAGAAACATTCAGAATCAGAACTATACACGTTGTTAAATCATGCTAATCTTTTACTCTGCTTCAAGACTCATTTTACTGATTTATAAACGTAGAGTATCCTTAAGAGGACAAAATGCACAACTGGATTGTCAGTAAGCTTGCACAGTCCTCGGTGCAGGAATATCCAAAATCTCCAAAATGCTCATTTTTCACATTGAATCCTCAACAGTAAGCATTGGACAACATAGTTCAACAAGCGATAAGACAACAAAGCTCAAAGGCTCTCATCTCAGAGAATGGGAATGATGTGGCTCAGTCCAACCTGGATTCAGATCAGCTGAGTCACCAGAGGCTGAGGGATAAAGTGTTAAACCTTACTGACCAGTTTGACTCAGTAACACTGCACAGTGATTTAATGATGGACATTTTGGGTGTGCATTTTTGTCTTCACTAGCTGTCCTGGGATTTGAGGATGATGTCTTCTCAGGGTTACAATATCTGCCATGAGTCTTTATGTGCTTAAACAGAGAGATTCTCAGTCCCATACATATTTTGGCTCATGGAGGAAGCTGCCTCTTGAGGTATTGAGATTCAGAGTGCAAGATCTGCTTATGTTTTTGTTCACTCCTTCCAAACATCAATCTTGCAAATCTCTGCCAGAATGTATCCAAAGCATTTACATCCTCCCTTAAAGTAAGGATGTCAAAATTGAGTGCAATATTCAAAATGTGGTCTCACCAGGTTGTGTAAATGAAGCATTAACATTCTTAATTTTATTCCATTGATTTTGTTAGAAAGGATAGCATTCCATTAACCTTCAATAATTACTTGCTGTACAGGTGTCTTAACTTCTTGTGACTCGTGCATTAGACCACCTAGATTCCTTGGAATTCTGCAGGCATTCTGTATTTAAATAAGAGGTAGTAGGAACTGCCGTTGCTGGATAATCTGTGATAACAAGGTGTAGAGCTGGATGACCACAGCAAGCCAAGCAGCATCAGAGGAGCAGCAAAGCTGACATTTTGGGTCTGGACCCTTCTTCAGAAATGGGGGAGGGGAAGGGGATTCTGAAATAAATAGAGAGAGGGGGGGTGGCGGATGGAAGAAGGATAAAGGAGCAGATAGGTGGAGAGGAGTCAGACAGGTCAAGGAGGCAGGGATGGACCCAGTAAAGGTGAGTGTAGGTGGGGAGTTAGGGTGGGGTCGGTCAGGTCAAGGAGGCGGGGATGAGGCTGGTAGGGAGGAGGTGGGGGTGGGTGTTGAGGTGGGAGGAGTAGATTGGTGGGAGAAAGGACGGACCAGTTAGGGAGGCGGGGACGAGCTGGGCTGGTTTTGGGATGCGGTCGGGGACGGGGAGATTTTGAAGTTTGTGAAGTCCACTTTCATACCATTGGGCTGCAGGGTTCCCAAGCGAAATATGAGGTACTGTTCCTGCAACCTTCTGTATTTAAATAAGATGTTTTTTATTCTTCTTGCCAAAGTGAAGAACTTCACATTTTCCCCCGCTTTACACATAAAATATCAGATTTTTACCCTTCACTTAGCTATTTTTGTCTGCAACCTCTGTGAATTCTGTTCACAACATAATTACCAACTGTTTATGTGCTATCTGCAAATTTAGCGAAAATACACTCATTCCCATCATATAAGTCACAGATATATAGCCGCAACTTTTAAGACCCTAGGCTGAAGTTCATGAAGTCCAGAGGATTGTCAGACTGCAGCTTAATCCATTTCCTCAGATAAGCTTCCATTGTAATCATAATTTTACTAATTTCCTTTGCCCTCCCACCTCTTTATTTACAGTTATTACTGGAATCTTTTGTATCCTCTGGAGTGAAGACAGAATCAGCATATTCATTAATTTAATCTGCTGTTTCCTTATTATCTACTATTAATTTTTCCTTCTTATTCTCTAGATGACTAACAGTCACTTCCTTACATTTTTTAAAGGTCCTGAAGAAACTCTTGCCATTCATTTTTACATTTCCAGCTAGCTTCCTCTCATTTTCTTATTTACTTCTTCTGAGTGACTTCTTAACATGCATGAACAATAATTGTTTGCTCCTTAACCCTGCCACACTTCTGTCTGTCCTTTCACATAGTGACAGTGCCGCAGCTTTGAGAGGTTATTTTGTTCTGATTTCTTTTCAGAGAGAGATTGAAAGAGAGGTATGAACTAGCTATTAAAGTTCACTTGAGTAAACAGCTTGGGAGGCCTTGGGTTTTGCTTTGATGCAACCTGAATAGGTATGAGCTGGTCTCACAGATCAGGATTTCTGAGTAGCATCAGAAGTTATTGGACGGCATGGTGGCTCAGTGGTTAGCACTGCTGCCTCACAGCGCCGCCCTAGTTCGGTTTCAGCCTCAGGCGACTGTCTGTGTGGCATTTGCACATTCTCCCTCTGTCTGAGTGGGTTTCCTCCGGGTGCTCCAGTTTCTTCCCACAGTCCAAAGGTGTGCAAATTAGGGGGATTGGCCATGCTAAATTGCCCGTAGTGCCCAGGGATGGTTAGGTTAGGTTAGGTGGGTTAGACATGGGGAATGCAGGGATAGGGGAATGGGTCTGGGTGGGATGCTCTTCAGAGGGGCGGTATGGGCTTGTTGGGCTGAACAGCCTGTTTCCACACTGCAGAGATTCTATGGTTCAACAGAGTTGGATGCTTCAGTGAACATCTCCTAGCTGTCATTTTGTCTTGGTGTTTTTCCCTCTTGGATTGGAGAACTGCATGTGAGAATCTATGTCTGAATTTTCCTTTTTTGCCAAGAGGTGTGTTTATGTGATGTATCTGTATTAGAACTGTTAATTAATAATAGTTACTGTACCTATTATTCTGTTAAATTTTCCAGTAGAGTTAAGTTATTCTAACTTCTACTTTCTTTTATTGTATTTTAACTACAGTGTCTAAGTAAATTGTGTTTTGCTTAATGTTGAGTAGTTTGACCAGTCATATTGCATCTGGAACAGGCATGGTACATTTCCTTTAAAATGAGAAAACATTAGAGTCTGGGGCTACCTTCTTAAAATATTTTGAGGGCGTCTAATCCAGTCCATAACAACGTACCACGCTCATGTAAACTTTAAAGCAACCAGTTCCTCTAATGGTAAGCGCATGCTTGATAGTTGTTGTTGGCTGTTCAGTGCACACTACTATTAACCCACCATTGGAATGATATTCTTTTGCCAGGGAATGTGATTCATGCGGTAAGTGCTGTGGCCATGGTGACTGTTGTTGCTTATCCTTTGTCTGGCTGGGGAAAGGTGGAGCTCTGGAACTGATGGTCATTCTCTACTCTATGCTTTTGGTGATACCATATCTTCCTCATCAGGTTTTTGCAGTGAGCAACTTCTCGGGTTGTACATTTATGTCTGCAGTTGTGGCAATGTACTGGTTATTCACCAACTGCTTCACACAGGTTCCAATTGGCCATGTGTACTGACGCTAGTTGAGAATGTTGTCACTCTGACTGGATCTCCAATGCTTGGCTCTGGCAGTGTTGTCGTCAGTTGTCGTTTTAAGTGAAAGTTGCTCCTAAATTGGTGCACGTTCCAAGAGAGAGTTTATCTACGCTCGCAAATCCAACAGACTTTTTCTCTGCTTTCATATTTACTTTCACTGTCTTGTCATCGCCTATGCTGTTCACTTTAGGCATCTTCAATTGCACCTTTTCTCTTTCAACTTCATCTGATAATCTCTCTCCAGCAGTCGCACCAAATTTTGGTCATGGTCCTCAATGGCCTATTCCATCATATAATAGATATTCAATAAACTCAGAGAGCATCCATGATAGTCCCTGCTGTTTGAAGATCACTGATTCTGAGTTGTACTCACAGAATTGCAGAAATGCTGAACAGTATGTAGAAGAAATCGTATCCAGTCACCATCCTTCACATTTCAGGTTGAAAAGACCTATGCTTTGGCAATTATAGCAATATTTCCTCAACGCTTACATGGTGTAAGTAGATTCTTCAAAACTTTACTGAGATGCTTTTGTTCTATGCATGCTCTCAGCTGTCCAGATTTTATTTTTGTTTGCTGATGAGCTACCATGCAGCTCATCCACTCTATAGGAGTTGCCACTTTTTGACTATTTCCCTGTTTTCCAGCCCTGACGTCTTATCTTTCCGGTTCAATTGAGGGCAGCTGGAACTCTACTCTGCAGAAGCTGAGTTCATCTCTCATGCTGATCAACTTTGAGATGATATTGATTAGTAAGAGGTGCAAGACCAATTAAAAACATTTTTGTCATGTCTTTTAGAGTTTGTTCATTGGACAATAGCTCAGTGCTTTGTGAAACACTGCAACACCTCTGGTTGTGTTGTGTGGCTGCTTTATTTGTTTTCTAATCAATCCACTCAGAGATGATAATACATATCTCTGGAGCAGGTGGGACTTGAACCCAGGTCAGACTCAGCTCAGCCGGGCTGTGTAGTTCCTTGTTATGCCCAATGCGTTGGCTCACAGCTTAATTTGTCCACTTGGGGTGAGTATCATTTGAACATAGAGCCTCAGCCTTACCAAGCAGGTTGTTTATTCTTGGGGTTGCCCACCTTGACTTTGCACAGGTCAGCAAAACTCAATCCGTTGCAGGAAGCACAAGTGTCTCATTGACACCTGACATCCAGTCAATATTCTCCTTCTGTAGTCATTATAAACATCAAGAACCATTATCATCTTTAAACCTGATGATGTCAACCTGTTGTATGACATAGATTGAATCCCAAGAATCATCATCTGACCTTTCTACAGCAGCCATATGCGTAGGTTTACTTTCCAGCAAAATATGTGCTTGCACAGGGATTCCTCTGCGTGTGGTTACAATGCTGCTTTCCCCACGCAGAACATTTTTTTTTTTGTTCTTCTAGTGTGGAGGTTCTGAGCTTCTACAAAAGGTCCTGTAACAGGTCGCTGGACCTGAAACATTAACTCTGATTTCTTTCCACAGATGCTGCCAGATTTGCTGAGCTTTCTCCAACAATTTCTGTTCTTGTTTCCGATTTACAGCATCTGCAGTTCTTTCGGTTTTGATCTTTCTGCTGGTCTTTTTGCAACCATTTCTTCCATCGTTTTTTCCATTATGTTGTTTTGTTCAGCCTGCACTGTCTCTCAGTATAATGCAAACACTTCTCTGTTCTCCCTTTTGATACTCTCTTGCTGATGATGAACAACTTTAGTGCTTTCGCACATGTCAATGGCTTTGTTGAAAGTTACTTTCTCCTCCTTTAGTGGACACAGTCTCACAATGGAATATCTTATGCCTGAGATAATTGTATCTCTAATGAGTTTACCTTTTAATTTTCAATACTGTCAGGATTCAGCCAGATGTATCAATGCAGGCACATACTAAGCAAGTGTTTCCCCTAAGTTCTGATGAAGAAAACATAACTAACATGTAGAACATTCAAAACATTTTCAAGGCTGTCAACATTTCAGCAATCTGACCTTTCTGCTCCTCTATGGTGCAATACAGTTTGTAGTCTTGCTTCCCTCCTACTGACAACAGAGTCACTTTGTTTATTTGATCAGCTTTTCTTGTATAACGCTATAGCCACTTCAAATGTTGCCTTTGTAGAACTCCAATTCTGTCTCCTTTCACCTTTCATTTCCAAAGCACCAGGTACTGAAAAATTCACAGCTATCCTGACTCACCCAGTGCTTCAGAGTTGCAGACTGCTGTCCTAGTTCTTCTTTGCTCTTTCTTACAGTAGTTAACTCTCTTACAGCTCAGAAAGTCTACCCAGTTTCAGCTGCACAATTCTAACAGCATGTTTCATTTGGTGTCATCGTGTAAAATGCAGAAGTCACATGACCACACGAAGCCAGACTACACAATATACAAATGCATTTCTCCAAACAATTCCATTTAATATTTGCACCTTAGAGCAGTTGCTTTTTGATGTGTTAATATGGACATGGACTGCAGCAGTTCAAAAGTGGATTTCATCACTTTCTCAAGGACAACTAGGAACAGGCAATATAAACTGTCCAGTAAGTGATGGCACATCCTGTGACAGCATTAAAAAAAAAGCCACTGCCAGTAGTCGGGGTTGGGGGACTACAACACAGACTTGCTGGACATCGGTCTAGATTATGAAGGAGACAGATTTATGAGAGTTCTATTCATGTTATCAAGAAGCAGTTGCAGGATTGTGAAGTACACAATTGGACACCCATATCTCAGCAATACAATCCAGAGAACCTCATGATTTGTGTTGTCACATGCTTGGTGTGTGCTTGATGTGGTTCTCAATCTTTACCTTGGAAATTTTTGGGAAGGACAACCTTGTCAGAAATTCCTCAAAATGAGTCAGTCGGAGGATTCCCTCAGCTGCAGGAAGTAGCCAATTCAGGAGAATGTCTGTCAGAATGTTTCCTACTCCAACACTTGCTGTCTTACTCCTGACCAAATTTATGTTTAATATATCCCTGCACTGGAAAAGTGGTAAATAATTTGGCAATTTTTCAACATTATTACTGGGACATCAACATAAATATGACAGATCAAATTATGTCGTTCTGTGCTGTAATAGTGGCTCTCTGGTTCCACGATAAAACTCGAGTGGAAACATTAACATCTGTAAAATGTTAAATTAAAATTAATGGGATAATTATAATGCACCCAACAATTCATTAACGAGAAGCAATTTTTTTTTTTACGTCATGGCTATATGCTATCTAAAAATGATAGGCATTTTAAATTCCCTGGCTTTTGAATTTTGATGTACACAAATAACAAATGGTATTAATTTCATCATGAGAAACATGCAACACAAGTTATTAGAATCATTTTTTACTGTAGCATTGCAATATTAATACATCAACTCTGCAATTGTAAATCAATGATAAATAGTTTTGAACAAATACTTGCAATTGAAATATAAATATTTACGTAAATATTGTCACATTTACATTTAAAAAATCATTTCTTTTTCTATGTGTGGAAAGTGCATATGCTTGCCAATTATTAGACTGAATTTGGTCAAATAAGGTTATTTTATTCATCTCCCATATCTAATTGTTACAAAGACAAGGGCTTTTTGCTAAAACCAAATTGGATCTCTTTGATACTGCATATAGGACTGAAATAGGAATGTCTGGCGAGGGGAACGGGTTTCATTTTTCAACTCATTGAACTACATCTTTGCATTGCAAGAAGGAAAACAGGTTGTGTGTGTCTCTCTCCTGAGACTCTGGTGGGTGTTTCTTGTTGCCAATTATGAGCTGACAGAAAACAGCAGGTTAATTTCTATCTTACAGATGGCCACCTTAATCACCAGTAACAAAAGGCCATGGAAGAATTATAGAGCCACAATTCAGTACCATGGTCAGTGAAAGAATTAAATGTGTCATGAGTCATAAAGGGAAATAGAAAGTTTTAAAATAGATTGGACAAACTCAGAACTGTCAGAGGCTCTACATCCTGGTGAGTTGTGGGGTTAATCAGTGATTCTGTAACAATACCACTTTGCTGGTGCTTTTATAGATCATTAACAATGTTATTGCCTCTTCCAAGATATTTCTTTCAATCCCTAAGGTCCAGTAGATAATTGAGTGATATTGCAACTTGCTTGAACAGCTAAGGACAACACTAAAAATAGAAATTTTGATTAAAATTGTCCCATGTCTCATCACACTCACTTTATCACCACAGCGATGGGTTTCTTGCATTCTTATTAACCCACTCATGTGGGATAACTTCATTGCTAAAACTGCAGCCCATAAAATTCATAATATTTTCATCATTCCTCGGGGACAGCATGTGACACTGTGCTAACTCATTTCTTTTCAATAGGTTACAGCAGAATTCAGTTAGATCAGCACCTTCCCGCAAGTAGAAAGCCAGATGATATGTTATTCAGAATTAAGATATACAGATAAATTATCTAGCAAGTTTGATGTTGATATCCACTATTAACTTATTAGTTGACACAGTGGTGGTAAGTCGCTCTCTGGGAAGTGTTGTAAATGCAAACCTAAGTATATCTGTAACAATATGTACGAGTCCAAGAGATGCATTGTCCCGGCTCATCACAGCATTTTCCAGATCCACGGCCATTACCACCATGACGATCAAGGGCAGCAGATGTGTGGGAGCACCACAACTTGCATGTTCTCTTCCAAGCCACACACCAACCTGATTGGAACTATATTGGGGTTTCTTCACAGTCACTGGGTCAAATTCTTGAAAATCTCTCCTGATAGCACTGTGGGTTTTCCTCTGCATGGACCACAGCTGTTCAAGAACGTAGCTCACCACTACCTTCTCTAGGGACATGAGTAACAAATGATGGCCAAACCATTCAGCGATGCCCACATTCATGGGCTTAAAATTTATTATTTTTTTCTGCTTCTGCTTTGGCAGTTCCACAGCACAGGCTAAGCTCTTTATTTCACTCACATTTAAATTAGATTCAGGAGCTGCATCGACAAGCAGCTCAGACATTGGTTGTAGCACTGCAAGGAAAATAAGGCAGAAGTAATGCAGTGTGGAGCTGGAGGAACACAGCAGGCCAGGCAGCATCAGAAGAACAGGAAATTGACATTTCAGGTCGGGACCCAATTTCTCCGGACAATTTTAATCAAAATTTTTATTTTTAGTGTTCAAGCAAGTTGCAATCTCTTTGAATTATCTACCGGACCTTAGGGATCGAAAGAAATGAGGCAGAAGGTTTTTCTTCAAAAATGCCAAGTTCCAACTAGATGTATGGATGTCATGGATCTCGGAATGAATGCACAGGAAGATTGATGGTGCTTGAAGAGAATGAGAGATTACAATCTGTTGTAAATGAAGAATGTGTGTCTGCTGTTCTGATAACAATGTTGTGAGCCACATCTTTTTAACAAGTGTATCAGTTGCTTGGTTTTCTCGCATTTTGAAATCCATCTGGTGCTAAAGACAAGATGACTTTCATGGCACCAGGAACCTGAGATATTATAGAACACTTTTTTTAACCATTAATGATACTCTACAACTTGAAGAGAATGTCAGATGTGATAATTCTTTTGGTGCTCTGTTGGTTAAGCTGACATTCTCTTATTTCAGTACCCCAGGGCCAGTGAGAGATTAATCTTCTAATCTATTTTCTAATTGCTAACTTGTGTTTCTGCTGGAAAGTGAGCCCTAAATATTTTGGGTGGGGACATGATCGGGCATAAAAGCAGTGCCCACAGTTAGCGTATAGTCTATCAACATCATTCCTTGTTCACGCACATCACGAAAGGCTGTTCATGCACCATAGCAGATAGTGTTTGATTTTGTGGAACTATAGTCCTTTGTGAATCAGTGGCCCTTAGCAGAAACGGGAACAACATTAATAGAAAAATAATAACCTCAGTTTTACAATAACTACATATTCTGTGATCATTTCAGGAGAACATGCAAAGGTGTGACAAGAGTGAGCCATTTGTCTGCAGAAGTGTATTTTTCCAATACAGTCAATGCAACAAATTTAAGCAGATGTAATTCCTCAGCCCGTTAAGACAAGTAGATCATAAAGTCTCAGCATAATTTATTTAAACTTAAATCTTCTCTTTTGCATTTGTACCCCAGCATCTTCTTTTATTCAATTGCCTCATCAAATTGTCTCATTTTTAATATGGACCAAATGTGGCAATACTATGGTTTTAAGAGGTGTATTTATCTTTTTTGTTTAAAGAGAGGTTTTAGGACAGAGGTATAGAGAAGTCTGTTTGCATCCAATAAAGTAAACAGCTTGTGAGGCCTTGTTTTTATTTTAAGTAGGAACAATAGAAGCAGCCTGAATGGGTGGGGTAAGCTCTCACAGAACCAGGATTTTTATTTTTAGTTTTCAGTAGCATTCGATACTGGGGTCTTGACGACATGGAAGCTATTTTCTTTCCTCTTTTGGTTACAACTAAAAGCTGGGGGTTGTCTTCCTGCTGCTGGAGTTGCATGTGAGACAATCTGTTTTTCCCCATGGTAGGCTATTGCAGAAAATTCGGAGGCATGGGATTGAGGGTGATTTAGCAGTTTGGATCAGAAATTGGCTAGTTGGAAGAGGACAGAGGGTGGTGGTTGATGGGAAATGTTCATCCTGGAGGTCAGTTACTAGTGGTGTACCGCAAGGATCTGTTTTGGGCCCACTGCTGTTTTTCATTTTTATAAATGACATGGATGACGGCATAGAAGGATGGGTTAGTAAATTTGCGGATGACACTAAAGTCGGTGGTGTTGTGGATAGTGCGGAATGATGAGGCAGGTTACAGAAGGACATAGATAAGCTGCAGAGCTGGGCTGAGAGGTGGCAAATGGAGTTTAATGCAGAAAAGTGTGAGGTGACTCACTTTGGAAGGAGTAACAGGAATACTGAGTACATAGATCCCTGCAAGTTGCCACCCAGGTTGATAGGGCTGTTAAGAAGGCGTACGGTGTGTTAGGTTTTATTGGTAGAGGGATTGAGTTTCGGAGCCGTGAGGTCATGTTGCAGCTGTACAAAACTCTGGTGCGGCCGCACTTGGAGTATTGCGTACAGTTCTGGTCACCGCATTATAAGAAGGATGTGGAAGCATTGGAAAGGGTGCAGAGGAGATTTACCCGGATGTTGCCTGGTGTGGAGGGGAGGTCTTATGAGGAAAGGCTGAGGGACTTGAGGCTGTTTTCGTTAGAGAGAAGAAGGTTAAGAGGTGACTTAACAGAAACATACAAGATGATCAGAGGATTGGATAGGGTGGACTGTGAGAGCCTATTTCCTCGGATGGTGACGGCTAGCACGAGGGGACATAGCTTTAAATTGAGGGGTGATAGATAAAGGACAGATGTCAGAGGTAGATTCTTTACTCAGAGAGTAGTAAGGACGTGGAATGCCTTGCCTGCAGCAGTTGTAGACTCGCCAACTTTAAGGGCATTTAAATGGTCGTTGGATAAACATATGGATGATAATGGAATAGTGTAGGTTAGATGGGCTTCAGATTGGTTTCACAGGTCGGCGCAACATCGAGGGCCGAAGGGCCTGTATTGAGCTGTAATGTTCTGTGTTCTGTGTTCTGTGTTCTATGTTCTATGAATCTGCCTTTGACAAGGGTGTGTTTTACTATATTGGAACAGTTACTGTTTCATAGTAAAATAATCTATTATTTTGTTAGGTTTTCCAATAGAGTTGTTATTCCAATTTCTTTTTTCTTTTGTTTTATTTTAACTATAGTGGATGAATAAAGTGTGTTTCTTATATTTACCTTTAAAATAAGAAAAAGTTAGCATCTAGACTACCTTCTGAGTACATTTTAAGGGGGCTTGGTCTGGTCCACAACACAACTCACTGTTACTTGTAAATCTGTTTAAAAGTCCTCTCGTGGCACATTGATTCTCTTCATTATATTTCTGTACATTTTTGTTTTTTGTCGAACATGCAAAAGCTTGTTTTATTTAATGTTGCATTTAATTGGTCATTGGTTTGTATATTTGCATGATATTTATAACTCTTTATATAAATCTTTGCTGTCCTCCATTCCTGTCACGTTTCTAATTTAGTTTTAGTTGCAGAGTTAATAAATTTTAATTTGGTTTCTGTATTCAGGTCACTCAGAGAGATCAAAAATAATAAGGATGTTAAGTATTCTGTTCAACTGTCTCTCAAAAAAACCCCTATTTCCTATTCAATTTCTTAGTCTTTCCTGCATTCTTAGAATCTTAGAATTAGCTTTACTGTCAATGTACTCAAATGAGTACAGTGAAAAGCTTACAAGTCACCAATTATTCTTAAGTATACATTCTGAGGGAAAAATAAATTAGAAATAAAAAGTCCAGCATTACAAATCATAGGAATAAATTAGAAAAAAACAAAGAAATAACATGAGATAACAAGGTGTAGAACTGGATGGACACAGCAGGCCAAGCAGCATCAGAGGAGCAGGAAAGCTGACATTTTGGGCCTAGATCCTTCTTCAGAACACTAGGCCCAAAACGTCAGCCTTCCTGCTCCTCTGATGCTGCTTGGTCTGCTGCGCTCATCCAACCCTACACCTTGTTATCTCAGATTCTCCAGCATCTGCAGTTCCTACTATCCAAGAAATAACATGTTCAGAATAACAGTCCTACCAACTCAGGCCACGCTAGCACCTAGCCTCCAGTCCTCCCTGAGCCTTGACTCCAGATTGCACAAGGCTTCACCTTGAGGATCTCAAGGCTGGATGTCCACACACTGGGCTGGAGATCGCCATGCTGGGCCACCCCAGTTTGAACATTGTTGTTTCCTTCCGTGTTCAAAATCCTTTGATAATTAGGTGCCAACAAACAGAATGACCCTCTGTCTTCCAATGTTCTGCTTCATACTCAAGGGTATCAGGATTTTGCATAATTCTATCTTGGTATAATCAACTAAGTAAATTATTCATCATGATGACAAACCTGCATGGTGATAACCAAAGCAGACACTGAAGTTGCTTTGAATACTTACCTCCAACTAGAAAAGCCAATCTGAAGGTTAGATTTCAAAACCATCAGAGAATAAAATGAATTGTAATGCTAAGACTTTTTTTTGTCTGTAACTATAATCTCTGTAGACTGATGTCTGGGCAGAAAGGTGCAGACTCAAAGATGATGCTGCGTCTGGCGATGATTTTAATCTCCTCCTGCCTGAGTAACTACATTGGTTACATAAGAAAGATTCTTGTGGAATCAGCATTATGTTGTCTTAATTATGTCAGACTTCATTAGGCTCTCTCAGTCTGTCTGAGAGTACTATCATCCAGGAAAATATAACAGTCTGTGATAGCATTTAATTTACATTGGTAGGGAAGGGCAGGAAGTTTGGCATGAATTCACTCCAGTCATTGTCTTGTCTGCAAAATCAATGGATAACTTCCATTCTACTGTAAATAGAGCAGGGGACACCTCAGGAGGTGCATTTCCAAACCTCCAGTATTCAGCAAGTATAGAGATCAGAGTAACTTAGTTCTCAGTGTCAATGTATGGGTATGGACAACCCAGATTATAATTGTGGAATGTTTCTGAATTATGTAGTTGTTCTAGGTCAAGTACAGAACAAGGATTTTGTAATTGAAAATAATATTTGGTGGGTAGGGAAAAACGAATTAGGTTTCAAACGTTGTTCTATATCTCACACCAGTGACATACTGGAAAGCAAGACACACTATTCCAGGAATCATCACAAAAAATATTAAAGATTCTATAAGAGGATGCAAAATCCTCCAATTTACCGATTTTTTAGATTTAGGTGAACAGAAAGTATGAACCAGGTTTCTGTGCTTAGCAACAATTAATATTAACTACAAATAAATAGACACTGGCTACTTGTAAACTGTTATGAATTGTCAGCATATAACTCTTCTGGTTAAAATTCTAACCGCCTTAAAAATTCCCCCGTTCACTCATATACAGACAGATATAGACAGGTTTTGGAGTAGATTTGTAGCTCGGGTTGTGGGTGTTGAGGTTGGTTGGTTCATCGAGCTGGTTTCTTGTTTCGCAGACGTTTTGTTACCGTGCTGGGTAACATCCTCGGTGCAGACACCGATGAAACGTTGGTGTGTTTTCCCGCCTGGTTTTTAAACTCTGGGGTCCGTTGCGATGGATTGCCTCACTTCCGGTTTTCCTTCATAGTGGAATGTATATGGGGTCAAGTTCAATGTGTTTATTAATAGCATGCTTCGTAGAGTGCCATGCTTCTAGGAATTCTCGTGCCTGTCTCTGCCTAGCCTGTCCCAGGATCTTGGTGTTGTCCCAGTCGAAGTGGTGGTTCTCCTTGTCCATGTGGATTGAGATGAGTGAGTATTGGTCATGTCTTTTTGTAGCCAGTTGGTGTTCATGTACTCTTGTTGATAGTTTCCGTCCTGTTTGTCCGATGGGGTGTTTCTCGCAGTCTCTGCAGGGGGATCTTGTAGATGACATTGGCCCTGTCCATGGCGGGGAGTGGGTCCTTAGTTCAGGAGAGCAGTTGTCGTAGGGTTGATGTGGTTTTGTGTCCCACTCTGATGCCCAGCGGTCAGAGGAGTCTTGTGGTGAGTTCCGACGTGTTTTTAATATAGGGTAGCGTGATGAGTGTGTCGGGGCATGTAGTATCTTTCAGATGCTGTTCGTGTAACACGAAACACGTCGGAACTAAGCACAAGACTCCTATGACCACTGGGCATCAGAGTGGCACACAAACCCACATCAATCCTATGACAACTGCTCACCCGAACTAAGGTCCCCTGCAGAGACTGCGAGAAACACTACATCAGACAAACAGGAAGGAAACTAACAACAAGAGTACATGAAAACCAACTGGCTACAAAAAGACATGACCAATACTCACTCATCTCAATCCACATGGACAAAGAGAACCGTTATTTCGACTGGGACAACACCAAGATCCTGGGACAGACCAGGCAGAGACAGGCACGAGAATTCCTAGAAGCATGGCACTCCACAAAGCATGCTATTAATAAACACATTGAACTCAACCCCATATACAATCCACTACGAAGGAAAACCGAAAGTGAGGCAATCCATCTCAACAGAGCCCAGACTTTAAAAACCAGGCAGGAGAACTCACCGATGCTTCATCGGAGTCTGCACTGAGGATGTTACCCAGCACGGTAACGAAACGTCTGCCAAACAAGAAACCAGCTCAGTGAACCAACCCAACCTCAACAACCTCAAGATATAGACAGGTACAAAAATAAGTGTTATGGGCAGAGGGAAAGACTGGCAAGCTGGTTCAGTGGCCCCTGTTCACAGGGTTCATTGAAGTGATCCTTTTGTCTTGTCAGGACTTTGGTGTACTTCGATACTGTTTCTCCAGGCACATCTACATGTTTGCAGGAGGCACAGAGTGGCGAGCCCACAACTTACAAAGTCTCTGATTTACTGCTTATAGCAACTACTGAGGGAAGCATTTTTGCCTGATTTAACGTAAGCTTTATGCCAAAGAAGAGAGACAGCTTCTTCCCTTTTTGAAATCCTCCCTTAAATGTTCATTCCCCCCCCCGCCCTTGAGCTTTTGAACTACCTGGGAGTCAATCACGTAGTAGTTGACAGGAAAAAAGTTTGTGTCATTGAAAATTAGTTACGAGTTCACATACCAGCCAGCTACTTGTTGTCAGGTGAATTTCCATCTGTTCACACTCCTTGACTCCAGCTCAACTCTAATTCAATATCCCCTTGCTGGGTGAACCTCAGCTGTGTAAGTAACACTTGTAGTGAGTGTCAGGTAACTTGCTTTTGAAAAAGTGCAGCAGTTCCTTAGTTTTTAAAAGCTGTCATTTTTCCCATTTCAGTTGACAATAAAAAATACAAAAAAAAATACGGTTGTTATAAATGAAAGCATTGTCCCTAGCGTACGGTTACAATATTAATTATGAGTTCTTGGCTATTAGAACCCAATCAATGAGAGCAGATATCATATTAAAATGTCATCCGGACACAGAAAAACAACTGCCAAACAACAGACTCAACCTTATGAGGAAAAATGTCTCTACACATAGTTTCAATGAATAGTTCTGGCTTGGGTGTTACTAATTTTTTGCCATCAGGTCATGAAAGCTTCTTCAGACTGTAGAAACATTCTTTTCCAGCACAGCAACACCAAGACTATTATTTCACCCAAGCTCACTTAACTCATCCACTCTACCCACTTATCCATTTACTTCACCCATCTACCATCTTCCCACTCATAGTCATTCATCAACTCACCTGTTCAACTGTTCTTTAACTTGCAGCTATTTACCCAATCACTAAGATTCACACTGGACATTTAAATTTACCTTAAGGCAGCTAGTGCCATTATAAAAAGAAAGGGGGAACATGTCCAGACTTTCCCCCAAAGCTACTGGGTGGTGATGGGGTTCTTTAAGTGAATGTGTGCTCACAGCTCTGGAGAAGCTGGTCTCAGAAGATGCAGCCAGTTATGTGGACCAATGTTAGGGTGCATAAAGGTTTGAGTCCAAATGTCGGTCTGACAACGATTGCCACTTAGTGAGAGATGTGGGCAAGTGTAACTCACCAGGATTGAGGTAAATTCTGTCACATCAGCAGTGATGATTTCTACTGGGACATTTCGTCAGGAAACCCATACATTACAAATTGTTACAAGTCTGTTTTAAAAAAGAAATTGGCAGACATCTTGCATCTTTGAATAATGGTTAAAGTATTCTCTTTATGCATATTTAATACTGTATTGCATGATCTAAAACATACACCTATGCCAACATATCCTGTGCTCATTGAAGTTCAGTTATTTGATGTACTGAGGCTATGTCAATATGAATAGAGAGAAGAGAGAAGAATCCCTTTAGGTATTACATAATGAGAATGAGTTAGAAATGCAATACTTGCTTAACAATTCATCAATATAGAGCATTAGCTTTGGGTGCAATCATTTAAACTCGTCTGTTATTCAAGATTTACTTCATTAGTGTATTTATTTTTTAAATAAAACCTGTTTGGAATTCTTCAGAAAAATGTGTACTTTCATTTATACAGCGATGCTGAGACTGAAATTTTTGTTAAAAAAACCAGAGGTTGAGGTTGCTGCACAAATCAGTCTTACTTATAAAATGCTCTTGAAAAAAATAAATTACTCTGAGACTCAGGGGGACTGTTCAAAAGCATTATTAAATTGTACTTTGCAAAATAACATTAAAATATAAAGTAATTTGGCTGTAATTATTTAATCACAAGTGTTGTTAGTCGTTGATTAGGTGAGCAGTTGATATGAAAACCCATTCATCAATCTTGATGAAATTGGATTCTAATAAAGACGCTGAGGTCATCAGTAGATCAGTTTTTAGATATGCTTCCGAGCCAGTTGCAGCTTTATGATCCTCCAACTGACACATGATAACCACGTTAAGCAAGGTACTCTTCCTTGATGAGATAAGATGTTACAGTTCATGTGCTCATTGTTATTATGACATTAGTCACTTGGCATAGTCTAAATTCTGTGTATTAATTGATATAAAACAATTATCCTTGAAAATCGCATTGATCGCAAGGTTTCAGTGGAATGCATGAAAAGCAATGTGATATATTTTTCACTTGAACCATGACTGTACCCTTTTATCTTGCATCATCAGCCCATATGCTGATTAATATCTCATCTTTCACCCTATCATGGACCTTACCTCTTGTCATTTCTCCCTTTCCCGCATTACGTTGACTCTCTATTTGACTGGAGAAAAATCAATACATTGATAACTGTTTTCCAATGCTGACAAAAAATCACTAATCCGAAATATCACCTCTGCTTTTCTTCACAGATTTTGCATCCCCTGATGAGTATTTGTAGTATTTTCTGTTTTTTGTTCCAGATTTCTGGTATCTGCATAATTTTATCTTTGCTTTGAGATACTAGCACCCTACAAATATCACTTGAAAGAAATATAAGAAAAAGTGAGAAAGAAACAGAATGAGAATGAAAATAAAGACTAATAAATACTTTTCTTGATCACAGAAAACCTCAAAAAACCTTTCAACTATATGTTTCTTCTTTAAGTATAGTGTTGTTGTCTTCTCTCATTCATCCTACAAGGCAAAGATTATTGTTTTATTAACTGGGATATATGATAGGGAATCAATGGTATTTGCAGTCACATACATACCCAATCTATGACTGGAGACTTGTGCTGCAAATAGTGCAGGATACTGCAGCTGACAGAGTTCTGCATGAGTTGCTGGTTTGTGACTTCCTTTCCAGGTGGTTTCTCTCTGACTCTGATATGTGCTTGCTTTCAAAGGAAGCTGCACTATTTTTTGTTCGATTGCATCAAGTTTAATCATCCCGGGTGAGCTTTTCCCAGGACTCTAAGTTCATATCAAAAGTCCTAAGTAAAGCCTTCAAGAATATCCTTGTAATAGTACCGTTAACCAATGTGAGAGCATATCCCAGACTCTAGTTCTCCTTAGAAGATGTACTTTAGAAAATAAGGGTTATCCCCCTGACTAACTTCACCAGCCTAACTTAGTTTTGATTATCTCAATGTAGGCTGGTAGCTCAGGGGAGCATCTCAATGTCTTGCATTTAGCCGTGTCATCTAATCTTCAACAAATTCCAGAGGCAGCCCAAGTGAAAGTCTTTGAGCTTCTTGGAAAGTCACTGGCACACAGTCCGAGTGTTGCATTTGTAGAGTAGAGCGGACAAGGTTGTTGCTCTTTGGCACTGCATTACAAACTATTTTCCAATGTTTGCCCATTCTGATGTCTGTAGGCTGTTAGTGTGGAAGGAAGAAATATTTCTCTTCATTTGCAGGTTGGTTTGCAAAAATCTGTAAAAGGCTACACTGGCTTTGGCAATTCTTATATGTATCTCATCGAAAATATAGGTTGCTCAGGAGAGGTTGCTGCTAAAATAAGTGAATGTATTCACTTGTTAAGAACACAGGCAGACACTTTGGACTTATGGCAGGCTTTAGAAAGCTAGTCCACGCTGCATCATATGTCCTGCTGCGATTCGGCAGCCGGTGCACAAACATGGCTAAACAGAAAATTTTCCAAAGTGAAAAATTAGTTAAAATAACGCAATACTTGGAAATGAACATACCGTTTGTGCTGGATCTCAAAATGAAGTGCACAAGATGAGTTGGACCAGTCTGTTTAATTTACTGGTTTTTGTTTCTGGGTATATGCTTGTAGACCTTGGTCTTTGCCTGGAGTCCTTTCAGTTTGAACAGCTTGCTGACCACGTGACATCTGGATTTGATGCCAGGAATAAGATCATGGATGGCATCAGGCAGCATAGTAGAGAAAAATATGCAGAAGGGAGTTGGTATTAGCGCAAGGCTATGTTTATTGACTGGGAATAGGTTAGATGTCTCACCACATTGGATGGACATACTGGCTCTGTGTTGTATGAACTGCCGCTCATGATGAAATTTACTACCTCCATCCTCTTTAAATGAAGGAGACAGTCCCTGCTTGATCTACTGAATCATCAAGTGGCAAAACATATTGATGATCTGCAACTATCATGCTGTCAACCTGATACACAGGTCATGTCGTACTTAAGAATGCAATGAACCTTTACTTGCTGCTCCCAGTATTTACTTTTGCACATTACACTCACAGATACTTCCTGATCTGGGGTCACGCTGAGCAATTTGGATGTACTGTGGCGTGCTTGCCTCAGCATGTCATACTGCAAGATAGGCACCTCTATATTCTTGTGGGATGGTTCCTTGATATCTCGGAGACAGGAATGAGTTTGGTGAGGTTCTTGACCAGTTATTGGTCCCCAGCCCTGCACATCTCAGCTGTTGGTCACATCAAAAAGACAGGAGTTTAATTGCATCTGTTCTTTCTAAGGGCATGAAGACTGAAGTCAAAGGCAAACCATGACAGCCCATTGATTGCTGCTTCATTAATGCACAAAAGCCAACTGAGGACACAATGAACATGCTCTGCCCAGCTTTCTAGAATTTGAGTTTTCTCTGTGAGGAATGTTGACCCATGGACACCAAGGAATGATGATCAACCAGTTTTAAAGCATGACTTCACAACCTCATAAAATTGAAATTCACCTTCTTCCTGATTTAGCCAAGTGATTTGCATCTTTCTAAACTTCCATCAGATATTCCTGCATATGTTTCATGAGGTATTGTGCTTTACACAATGACTTACCATTGATGTAAACTTGACTTTTGTCGACTGCAGTAATTGCTGAATTATCTTTATTAAATCAAATTAATCATAATGCACATGAGAGGTAGGGACAAGAGCCCCTAGTGCAGTAGAGTACTCTATATCCATGAAGATTTCCCAGACATCCTTAATCTAATGTGTGCCAATTTTCCATTGTACATAGGAGACTTTTCAGTTTCTCTGAGCAGGGATGCACATGTGCAGTGGGTGGTTTCATGGATAATGGGAATACCAAATGTGTAATGCAGTGACTAAGGCACAATGGTTAGTATTTGGTCTACAGACTCAAGCTTCCTGTTACAGAAGGCATATTTTCACGATAGAAAGCATGTGATGTTACTTGATCAGTCTTTGTGGTGAGATTTGAGGCACTGTGACTATTTCCTTTCAAAGGATTCAAGAGAGAAAGAAGTTTCCCGAGGCATATTTGGGGGTGTGGGCAAACTACTGGAAGTATGTAAACTCAAAAATAGGGGGGGGGGGGTGCAGGGAATTCAATTTTAGATGGTAGGGAACTAATGTTAGTGAGTACAGTAAAAGTGAATGGCAATGGGATTTGGTGCTTAAAAAACAAAAGAACTGTGGACGCTGGAAATCTAAAACAGAAACAGAAATTGCTGGAAAATCTCAGCAGATTTGGCAACATCTTTGGAAAGAAATCCCTTTTTCAGAACTGATTCAGGATTTGAAGCATGATCACATAGATATGGAAGAATTTCAGGACAAATGAAGTTCAGTGGATGAATGCAGGAGACTGTGTCTAAATAGCAGGAATTCAAAGGTGAAATGAAAGGTGGCACTGGACAATATTGAAGGGGTGGAATTGGTTGCCTTGTGATAGAGAAGACATAGGATGGGAGCTATTGAGTAATGAACGGAATGCTAATGTTTCAAGCAATCTGATTCAGTTTGAGCTTGGAGACATGGAGGTTAAATGGAGTTGGTGGTGAGGATATGGTGGAGGTTGAAGATGTTGTCTAAGGTCTATGCAACAATCATCAGGCATGCAAATTGAAGAAGCAGTATGAAAACACAGAAGGAATTGTGGTTTCAAGTAAAGTTGTTGGAGCGGTGTAGTGGACTGTGTAGACGATGGCCACTCATTTCTAGGTTATGTCATAAAAGGTCAGCAGAGAGTTCTTGAGGCAAAGGCCGCATTATCACGGGTACAAATTGAGATGCAGACTATTGGATCATATAAAGATAAATGTACAAAAAAAATGAAGCAGAAAATTGACAGGCAAACTGAAAACAACACGTTTAGATTGCTTTTTGCAGAGAATTGGGCTGATAAGCTGAATGATCTTTTTTCTTTAAAAAAATGAGGCTGTGTGTAAAACTGGGATTATACCAAGCATAAAGAATTCATTGTTAATTTAACTCTGCAACTCAACCATTAATAAACTCTTGTGGATAAGGGATCAAAAAATATTCTGGCATCAATGATTTATTGCAGCAGCTCAAGTTCAAATTAATGCAAACATGGTAATGTAAACACATTAAAAAAAATTAAATTTGTATTGTTGCTTTAATCTCCAGTGAGGGCACAGGGTTGTATTAGCTGCAATGGAATCTTTACTGTCAACAAGTAGTAATTTGAAAAAACAAGAGATTATTTTATTGTAGATTACTTCAGAAACATAAGCAGAGGGTGGGAAATGCTCAAACTAGAAACCAGGACAAAGATCACTCATATGTCAGATAAATGTATCAAAACACTACCAACGCCAGGTGCAACTCCTTAAAAAGCTGTCATGCAACAAATACTGCCCTCATGTATTAATGGCTTGTGTGGGAAATCCTCTAAGTTAGATCTGTTCTCTGTATCATTGGCTGGCTTCACATCCTAAATAGAATTACTGAAAGGATTCTTAAAGTTGTACTCTCCTATGCTGAAATGCAAAAGGAGGTGAACATAGCAAACACACACATTTCTGAAGAAGAATCATATCATACTCAAAATGTTAGATCGCTTTCTTCCTCCACGATGTTGTCGGACCTGCTGAGTTTATCATTCACATTGTATTAATTTCAGATTTCCAGCATCCACTTTACTGCTCATTTATATTTGGTTTGCCTAGAAGGTCCCAAAAAGACTATGCATCTTGATCACCTGTTCAGTATGGAGCGGGCGTACAGCTTCATTTGAAAGAGAAGTGTCCGCAAGGTTTTCTGCATCAAACAAAGATCAGTTATTCAAGCAATTGACATGGTCTGGGTAGTTGTGGCTTTTTTGATGAATCAGTGGTGGTGCTTTTGACTGCAAAGTGGTGAATTTTCACCTGAATATTTCCTTTGCTTTTCTTGCAACCTTTTGTACTTTTGTTCTTTCTTATGACTGATTGTGAGACTTGGTTTAATTCATCCTTTGGCTTCAGAGGGAAGTGACTTTCATAAACCACTAATAATGAACCATTATAGATAAAGTATATATTAGCAGTGACCACTATCAGAAATCTAAGTACAGGCATATCGTGACAAAGAAAATAGGGACGAAGAATAATAAAAAAAGTAAATCTTCCAATGCCCTTTCTTCTTACTGTTTATTTGTATGCATACCTAACTAAAGAATGTGTGAAAATACTAGTAATAGCATTGTGTCCACAGTTTAAAGGTTCTGAATAGGACTGACCTTGGAAGTAAAGAACAGGAACACATGAAGTTGGAAATATACAGGCACCTGGGGCTGTATTAACTTACCATAAAATGTACAAAGATAATTCTACTGGCATTATTAATCTGCTAATAAATGCTGGTTGGTAATTTTATATTATGTTTGTATGTTCATACTATTACTGATTAGGCAGGAATATGCTTATTCTGAGGATGAGGCAGTAACAAAAGAGTCCTGAGGATATATTCTTTGGTTCTGAATGAATATATGACTCTAAACATTATTTGGCTGTTTGGTGGCAATAATCAATTCAGTTACCCTAGATATCCAAACTCTTTGGTAGGATATCTGTATTGCTTCTTCTGGTATAGTTTTCTAACTCCTCATAACTGTGAAGTGATTTTCTGGCTGTTTTAAAGGCTTTGTTGTGGCTGCATGGCTTTGGGAAGGTCTATTTTGAAGGAAAATGTAAAGGATAGTGAAGGCTATGCCTCGAAACAAGAAGGCCCTGACAAAATCCTCTGTGTGGGCTATTGAAAGAACAAAGGACGTAAGAACCAGGAGCAGGAGTAGGCTATCTGGCCCTTCGAGCCTGCTCCACCATTCAGCAAGATCATGGCCGATCTGTTATGACCTCAGATCCACTTACCCATCCCCTCACCATAATCCATAATTCCTTGACTGTTCAAAAAATTATCTATCTCAGTTTTAAAAACATTCAATGAGGAAGCCTCAACTACTTCTCTGGGCAGACATTTTCACAGATTCACAATTCAGTCCATCCTCAATTCAGTCCTAAATCTGCTCCCCCTTATTTTGAGGCAAGGCGCTCTTGTTCTACTTTCACCCACCAGTGGGAACATCCTCCCTGCTTCTATCTTATTTATTCCCTTCATAATTTTATATGTTTCGATAAGATAACCCCTTCATTCTTCTAAACTCCAATGAATATAGTCCCAGTCTACTCGGTCTATCCTCATAAGCCAACCCCCTCAACTCTGGAATCAACCTAGTGAATCTCCTCGGCACCCCCTCCAGTGCCAGTACCTCTTTTCTCAAGTAAGGAGGCCAAAACTGCACACAGTACTCCAGGAACAAAAACAAAGTTGCTGGAAAAGCTCAGCAGGTCTGGCAGCATCTGTGAAGGAGAAAGCAGAGTTAATGTTTCAGGTCTGGCGACCCTTCCTCAGAACTGTACTCCAGGTGTGGTCTCATCAGCACACTACACAGCTGCAGCATAACCTCCCTGTTTTTAAACTCCATCACTTTAGCAACGAAGGATAAAATTCGATCTGCCTTCTTAATTACCTGATGCACCTGTGAACCAACCATTTTTGATTCATGTGCAAGGACACCTAGGTCCCTCTGCACAGCAGCATGCTGCAATTTTTTACCGTTCAAATAATAGTCCTTTTTACAATTGTTCTTGCCAAAATGGATGACCTCACATTTATCAACATTGTTCTCCATCTACCAGACCTTTGCCCACTCACTAAAATATCTATATCCCTCTGCAAACTTTCAGAGTCCTCTGCGTACTTTGCTCTACTACTCATCTTAGTGTCATCGGCAAATTTTGACACACTATACGTGGTCCCCATTCCAAATCATCTATGTAAATTGTAAACAATTGAGGTCCCAACACTGATCCCTGAGGCACACCGCTAGCCACTGATCGCCAACCAGAAAAGCACTCATTTATCCCCACTCTCTGCTTCTTGTCATCCTTTATCCTTGCTAATACTTGCCCATAAAACCATGCATGTTTATCTTATGCAGCAGCCTTTTGTGCGGCACCTTGTCGAATGTCTTTTGATAAGCATCAAATAAAAATAATGGTTAGGTGACCATCTTTTATACAGGAAACATAAAGCGGATTTATCACTTTCCCCTTTAAGCAAAATGTAGAAAGTTTTCCAAGTTTTCAGAATTGATCTGTTCTTACTTCACTCGATGTCTACACGTAGGCAGAGACTATTTTCCATGGGACAACACAGCCAGCCTTTTAAGGAGTGTAGCAGATAAAATTTAGGGTTTCTTTTTTGCATTCACCTTAACATGAATGAAGAGTTTGGTGTTTTCTTCTCCTTTCTTTCAAAGAAGGGACCTCTATTGAACATCCTTCCTCCTGGCTAACGCAGTCTGTTTTCTTATCTGGCAAGATTTGGTCAGAACTGTATCTGTTGCTGTGATGTTACTTTTTGTGAAGTTTTTCAGTTTATTTTATGATTTTATTGATACAATTGATCATTGCTTATCTTGGAAGTTCTGTCTCTATCTTTCTGTGGTCCATGTATTGTTTCATCTTCTCTTTTTATCCTGTTCAAATTAGAATTGATGCAATGTGCCTCATTTCAGCGTAATTTTCAAGGACAACACAGGGGAAACATTTGGCTCCTATCATTTCTGGGTGTGCAGTTAGTGAATGGTAAGCATTCCCAGCATCCGAATGATAAGACGTGAGGATCCTGACACACTGGGCTACAGCCACCTTTATAATGTGGCCAAGTGCTGCACATCTGGTGAAGATCAGTGTGTAACTGAGGTTTGTCCTGGTGGCCTTCAGGTAAATGGGTCAGGGCTGCGGGTAGTGCCTGAGGTTTGAACCTGAACTGAAGGATCAATCATAGATTGAGGAGTAGGACCAAAGATCCAAAAATCAAGATCCAGGGGTGAGCTTGATCGGTGCAGAGTTACAGGCAAATCAGCGACCATCAGCTCCTTTAATGTGAGGCCAAAGGAACACTCCTGGAACACTTCCAGGTTTAATTCATTCACTTAGTTATTTGGGTAAGTGCCAAGCATACAATCTGAATCCTTTGGTTCGTTGTTCCTGTCTGCCTGAGGACATGTAATAAAGGACCTCAAACAGATATTAAATATATTACTTCAATATACAAAGAGCCTAAAGCTTGCATCAGGTGCAGGTAATGTGTAAATATGTATTGTATGTCCTTTCTCGATACGATAGACAATGTTTTTCTGATCAGAAGTACATGTGTACTTCCTGTTGCGACTTATCTGAAAAATGGGTGCTTCATGTACTAATCTCCGGATCCAAAAGTCTGAAGTGCATCGGTTTCCCTTGGCTGTAAGACACCAGTCTGTGTCCTCCTGTGTTTTTCTTGAACTAGTTAGAAGATGGATTTCTGCAGTGAGTGTCTCATGGCTGAGGTCACATGGCAATCCCAAACCAGGAGGCACATTAGTACAGTATTCCATTTCTATGCCAAGCACTATCTTTTCAAGGAGAAAAAATGTATGCATTATTGTTTTTTTCATTGTGACTGTTTCTATTACGTGTTATTAACTGTTCATCCGGTTCCTTCTCCAAGGAGTGTCATTCCATGGTCACTTGTTGTTACTAGGCTACATGTTGTTGTTCCTTTTATCTTGTTGGGCTGCTGTGAACCTGTGGAATTGTGTTTGGTCTATGGTCTGTGCAGGCAGCGAGTTCATGTCTCCCTGATTGGCGATCCGCAGGGAAGCAACAGTTTTTCCAAGTGTGCGTAGGTACCTGTAGTTGTGACAGTGTATTTGGTTGGTCATTTCCGCCACAAATGATTGAGATGAAAACTACTATAAGCAGGTCCCAGTTTGTTACTTGGCATGACTGTTGTTGAGAATATTGAAGGTTTGCTCAATTCTCAACTCGAGCAACATCAATCATCAGAATCAAATTTGACTTTTGACAATTCAAGTTTGATTTTGTCACTCTCACACATACCACTCAGTAGTTTTTTTTTCCCACTATTGGAAGAGTGCTTTGAGTATTGTCTGACATTAGTCTTTGTGCTGGACGACTTTCCATGTCTTCAGAAGTGTGTACCTCCATTCAAGGATTGCTGTGTATACGTTCGGGTGCGATTTGCTTTATTTCTGCCATCCCTTTTGGTAATTTCCGTTGTTCTCTGCACCAATACCATTACGTATCTTTCACAGAGTTCGCATGATGGTTCACGCTCCAGTGACAAGCTGGACAGGAATTTTGCCAAGTATTCCAATCGAACAAATCATTGCAACAAAAGCAGAAATTGCTGGAGAAAGTCAACAGCGACTGTGGAGGGAGAAACAGAATGAATGTTTCGAGCCCTGGTGACCCTCCTTCACTGCTGTTATATCTGATGGTGCTGTACAACGTCCATGCATCTCACCTTTTCGGAGAGCTGGGTAAAGTTCTTTTGATGTAAACACATGACCTTGGGCACCATCATTTGCAATATTTTTCTTGCTCAGCTTCAGCTATGTCTGACCAAAATTGTCTAGCAGCTGCAATAGTTCTTTTATCATGGTAACCAATGGCCTTTCCCACATCCATAAAGGAGCAAATCATCCACCATGTCCACTACTCTAAGAAGATCACTAATTATCTCATGTCAATACTTCTCCGGAGCCATGGAAATGTCAAATGGCATGAGCAGCCAACTGTGTCCCATGCATGTTTCAACTAGCTTCACTTGCCAGTAACTGTCTTTGACGCCTTGGGTAAGGAAGACATTTTTCCTTTGTCATTTATGTTAAAATTTCTTTGATGGTTGACATGGGGTTATGAGATCTTTTCAGAACTTTAATTCAATCTTTTGGCACAATGCAAACTCTCAGTTTTCCAGGTTGTTTCATTGCTGTCATGCTGCCAATCCATTCGTAGGAGTTGTCACTTTCTTGATTACTCCCTTTTTTTTTAGCTTTCAGGCTGGCCTCAAAGACAGCTAAAAGTTTCCTCCGCAGATATTGCACTGGTCTCACACTCTCAATTGTTCTGAGATGATATTCACCAGGAACCTGTAAACAAATTGTTGTACTCCTCTAGGATCTGTTCCATGGTAAACTGTTCAATGTACGGCAACACATTGCAAAAAAACTTCTGTCATGCAGAGGGTTACCAGTCCAAGCTTTAGATTTGCTTTGACTGAGATGAGTGGCTTCTGTTTGCTGCTTGTGTTCTGGGACTCCAGATCTCTATTGATTTGATGTTCTCCTTCTGCATCCATTGTCACAACAGTCACAAATCCCCATGTCTCACCAAATGACCTGAGCAAACCAACCTGTTGTACAGTGTAGTGTGATTCATTAGAATCTTCAAGTGATATCTCTCCAGTGGCCATCTGTACCAGCTTTTTATGTCTCCCTTCTGTCCAAACACTAGTGTGCAAAATGATTTGGCTTTTTACATTGAGAACACTGCTTTCTCCAGCCTAGACACTCTTCCTTCTCGTTTCTATGATGTCCTCCACAGTATTTGCATTCTTCCCTTTGTATGTGATCTTTCTGCCCTTAGTACCTGAAATGTTTATTTGCAAAATGCAAGGCCTGGTCTGTTCTGCTATGAATATGTTGTATCTACTGATTTACAGTCTCAGTACTTCTGCTCCTGTTGATCACTTTTGACAGGAAGTTTCCCCTCTCTCAGTATATATGCTTACAATGGGATCTCTACATTTCGAATGCAAACCTATTTCTAATTTGATCATCTTTATGTTGTGTAAATTCACAGGGTTTTGCAAACTGTGTTAATGTGGTCATATATTGCTTAATGGATTGTTTTCACCTTGATCCTTAATATTGATACTATTTATAATTTCCATTCACTTGGCACTCAATATATGCCTTCAAGGCAGTCAAGATTTCCATACCTTTTTCTTCTGTACATTGGACAGATTGAGGATAGAAATCACTTTGAAACAATCTCTCTTCAATTACTACAAGTGTAGCTAATTGTAGCTGTTTCAGCTTGTTAATTAAATCTGTTGCAATCTTGTGGCCTTTCCAAATGGAAAACGTTCTTGTTTCATATTGATTTTCATTTCAAGTGTGTCTTAGCTAGTGCTTTCAATTCTGACTTGCTTCTTTGTTTGTTTTCTATGGCTTCTTGTGGTGTTTAGCAGTTTTCAGCATCTCTGAACATCTCTGTGTTCTTCTTTCAGTAGCCGTGCTCCTGTACAGCTCTTCAACTTTCAATCTCAACTCCACTCTGATGCCATGTTATAAGTTCACAGGACAACAGTCTGGCTTGTACTGTGTCTTTATTGAACTGGCTGAAAGATGGATGTCTACTATGAGTAAGATATGGTTGAGGTTACCTGACCATAGCATGCCAGGAGGCACATTAATATGGTATTGCATGTCTATTGAAAAACTCCTGTCTCCGTTTCTATGATCTACAAACTCCTAAAATCTAAATTTGATGTTAACTGGCCATTTTTGTTTTGTTACAATAACAGAAATTGCTGTAGAAACTTAGTAGATCTAGCAACATCTGTGGAGAGAAAGTAAAGTTAACATTTTGGGTCCAGTATCCTTCAAGAGACATGAGTTTTTGTTGTTCTCTGCTATTGTTTTCAGCTCAGGTATACTACTGCACTATTTTTTTTGCTATTCACCTAACACTCTGTAGAAAATAATACCTTGTTCTCTTTTCCCTCACTAAGGCATTCTGAGTATATGGATGTAATGATAGCTCATTGTCAATGTGTGCAAAGAATCTTACCCTCTGTATTGATACAACAGGAAATATCATTTTTGATCCAGTATACAACACTATCGAAAAGAATCTGTTTGTATGGAATCTGTTTTCCAGCAGCAATCCTGCTTGGCATTGATCATGTAGTGCACTTGATTTCCTCAACTCTTGAGCTGATATTGACATATGAAATTACACACGAGCAGGAACCACAAAGATTTTGACTCTGTGTTTTTCACACTGCAATTCATACTGCCATGCTTAGTACTGTGTTTAAGCAAAGTCTTAATGAGTGATTAATAAGGTAATGGGAAAAGCAATGGGTTTGAGAAAGAGGAACAACATCTGAATCAGTTAGCTTTTGAGCTTAATTAGTATTCTCCCCATCTTTTAACACCCAGAAGGAGAAAGCAGCATTAGCAGAAACAGACACTTCAGTTGTATATTCCATTAATTATTCTCGCTGAAATCACTGGTAAAATAAGCAGCTGCAGCAGAGATCGCAGATTGAACCCATTCTGGATTGCAAGTCGCAAAATGACTGAAGTGAACTAAAGCAATTGATTTTTTAATTGACAGCTTGCTCTCATGTTCTAGCACTTCAATCTTGGCAAGTACTTGAGTACGGATGTTGGTCAGCGAGCATAACAAATCGAGAACGTACACTCTAACACATTGCGGGCATTGGAAATCTGAAATATAAAGGGAAAATGTTGAAAAAAATCAAACCAGCAGCATCTGTAGCAGTAGAAAAATCATTAACATTTTAGCTTTCTCCTGCTGAGTATTTCCAGCATTTTCTATTCTCAGTATCAGCTTCCTGGGTCAGTGACTTAAACCAGTGAAGAGATCAGATTGAGGAGTTTTTTTTACACTTGTTGTCCTCTTTCTATTTTGGTAAGTGAGTTAAAAATTGTTTCAATAGATGAGCATAATTGTGGGCAGTGTGTTCCAGGTTGAGCAAAACATTGACCAATTTTCACCCAATTATAAATAGCTCAGGTAGCTTGTGTTTAATAGAAATGAAATGAACAACTCCGTCTCATATTGGTTTGCACCTCACAAGGCTAATGCTTCAGGTGAAAACTGTACAAAGTGATACTGTGCATGGATGATGTAATGGAACAAAAACAGAAATTGCTGGGAAATTTCAACAGGTCTGGCAACATCCGTGCGGAGAAATCAGAAAATTCTGAGTTTTCAATGTTTATTGTATTCTGCTCGAAACATACAGAGGCTGCTCAGTTAAGTCTCCTCATTTATTTTTTTCAATAATAATCAACGTCCATAGTTCTTTCTTGCTTATTGTCCCAGTAAGTTTCTTCCCTAGTGTATGGAGAAAATGTGAGCCAATTAGCCTCCAGGTTCCATAAAATGGGATAGATAAAATGTAGCAGTCAGCAGAACAAAATTTGAAGTCTGATAATGACCATGAAACACTTGTTTATTGTCAAAATAAAAAAGACCCATCTCGTTGTTTTCCAGGGAACGGAACTGCTTTCCTTACTTGGTCTGGTCTACATGTGATTCTTGACCTATGACAATGTGGTTAACCCTTAACTGCCCTCTGTAATAGCCCAGTAAGCCACTCAATTGTATCAACTGCTCGAAAGGACAAAAGAAATAAAACCATACGGACTACCAGGCATCAAACTAGTCAGGCCACTCAACTCCTGACCTCAATACAACCTTGGCCCAAACATGGACGAAGACCTTAATTCCTGAGGTGAGGTGAGAATGACTGTCCTTGAGATCAAGGCAGCTTTTTATCTGAGTGTGACATCCAGAGCCTTAGCAAAACTGGAGTTAATGGTAATTAAAGGAAAACCCTCTGCTGGTTGGATTCATGCTTGGCTCAAGGGAAGATAGTTGTGATGGTAAAGGTCTGGCATCTCACTGCAGGACATCTCTGTGGCAGTTCCTCAGGGTAGTGTCCTTTGCCCAACCATCTTCCGCTGCTTCATATCTCAATCGTTAGATCAAAATTGTGGATGATTTCTGATGACTGCACAATGCTCAGCATCATTCACAACTCCTCAGATACTGAAGCCATCCTTGTCCAAATGCAACAAGACCTAGACAATATCCAAGCTGGGGCTAATGTGTGGCAAGTAACAGTCACCACACAAATGCCAAATAATGACCATCTCCAATGAGGCAGAATCTAATTTCGCCCTTTGACATTCAATGGTGTTACCATCACTGAATCCCTCACTGTTAACATCCTGATGGTTACCATTCACCAGAAACTGAACTGGACTAGTTACATAACTACTTTGGCTGTAACAGCAGGTTAGAGGCTTGGAATTCTGCAGCAAGTAAATATCCTCCTGACCCCCCAAAGCCTGTGCCCATCTATAAGGTCAGGAGTGTGATGGAATACTCCTCACGTGCCTGGATGAGTGCAACTCCAGGTACAGTCACGAAGCTTGATGCTACCCGAGACCAATCAGCCCACTTGATTTGCACTACATTCATAAACATTCATCACTCTATCACCAATTCTCAGCAGTGGCAGTTTGTACCATCTACAAGATGCATTGCAGAAATTCACCAAAAATTCTTAGACAACATTTTACAAACCCATGACAACCTAGGAGTACAAGGGGAGCAGATACATGGGAGCACTACCACATGAAAGTTCCCCTCAAACCATTCACTATCCAGGCCTGGAAATATGTGCTGTATTTTGATAAAATATGAAGCAGGCCAACATCTACTCTTGTTCATCATAAAATCTCCCATGACTTGAAGAGCAGGGGACTAATCGCCTTTGTCTTGACTAATGCTCATCTATAAACTAATACAACAAAAGCAGATTCTCTGGTCAGTGTCACACTGCTGTTGTGAGGTCTTTTTCTGTGGAAATTCCCTGTCATGTTACCTACATTATGATAAGCTGTTATGCATCAAAGTCAGAATAACTTTGAAACATGCTTGTGATCTGAGGGTATCAAAATCTAATACTCCGTCTCACCTTGGATCACTGAAAGCGTGACACTCTATTGGAAGCTTACTCCTCTGCTGTAATGTAACAGCTGAACGTTAGCCCAGACACTATGTGTCTGAGGAATGGAATGTTTGCACCTAAACATTAATTTTCATAAATGTCTGTTGGAGTCTTCAATAACACAATGTCCACACCCAGTTTCTTATAAGCATAGATGCATCAGCTAACAGGAAATGTAGGAGACAAACTATCACTAAAAGTGACTCTACATCAAACGTAATTACTGGTTTGAGATGACCCACAGTCATGTTAGCTTTCTTTTGCACATTCTCTCATTCTGTCTTGGATGTATTTTTCCTAATCTGCTTTGACTTTTATAAATTTGCTACTTTCATTTGCATTTACTGATCCTTAGTATGTGCATGCTTTGTATGTTCAATGGCATTCTCTTAAAAAAAAGTATTTTATCCTTTCCTGAAGTCTTCAGTGGTGTCCCCAAATTATCTGTTCACTTCTTGCCTCTGAAGATAGTCCTTTTTATCACACGTGTGGAAAAAAAGCTCATGATACAAATTTAATCCAAGTCACATCTCTTTCATGTATCCGGAAGTCTTGATCGAGGGTTCTTTTATATCACTGAAATAAATAACACGTTCAGGAGCCGAATATATCAAAAAGCTTTTAAAACATTTGGGATTTAGAGTAAGCTTCAGTTGGCATTTTCGCTTGAAAGCTTTTTGACTGCATCACAGCGATTTTGTTTCTAATACAAGTGCCATTTTGCTGCATTAACCACGTAAGGAATGGGTGATGTCGATGGAGGTTGGGGCAGATTTACTAAATGAATCACTCGACTCCCGACACACTTCATAATCAAAGGGCATTATTGTTTTACACCAGTGGAAGAAAACCCTGGAGGGTCCAGAAGCTTCTTCACTGTACAGGGAGAAACACAAACATTTACACAAAGTTATGCATTTGGAGAAAGTAGGAACTGCAGATGCTGGAGAATCTGAGATAACAAGGTGTAGAGCTGGATGAACACAGCAGACCAAGCAGCATCAGTGGAGCAGGAAAGCGATTTTTCTGATGAAGGGTCTAGGCCCGAAACGTCAGCTTTCCTGCTCCTCTGATGCTGCTTGGCCTGCTGTGTTCATCCAGCTCTACACCTTGTTATCTCATCTAATGCATTTGTTTTCAGCCACCTTTGGCTGTTACAAACCAATCGCATTATTAGCTGATTACATATACATCTAGGCAGGTTCATCGTGTGACTGTGTGTTCAATTCTAGGTCTTCCCCTGATGTTTATCAGACCCACCCCCCCCCCCCCCCCCCCCCCCCCCACCTTTACTGATCCTTTGCCCTTCACAATATGTATTATTCAGTCAGATTCCAAGCTTCAGTTCCTGCACCAGTTATTCAGTACACATCTGCCAATTGCTTGAGGACTCCTGTCTGCCTTAGACTGAATATTCATGGGAATGCAATTAAATCCCTTAATAGCTGTGTACTTTAAACTCCATTTTTAAATTTATAATCTGTGGCTATGAATAACTGGGGGAAGGGGCTTTCCCTGATATGGGTCACACTTTACCCTTCTATCCCGTGATCAATTTCAATCTTTGGGCCAGCCCAATATGAAGGCTTCCATCAGCATTTATGAAGAATTTTCCTTATCAGATTGTCTTTGCAAGCACCTGTATTCACTTTTGTTTCAACAGAATCCATTGTGTGCATTTTGCAACATCCTTTTTGTGCTGTTTTAACCTTTCCACCCGAGATGTAATCACCCATGACGGCATCCAATTACTCCAGCTTATTATTTGAGTTTAAATATCAAACTAGACAAGCTGCTGTTTGAGCTAAAAGAAATTTCCTTGCCATTTTCTTTCA